>JARKHS020011963.1:0-82500 GCA_030143305.2 Amblyomma americanum
CGATTTTGGTGAAAACATCTCTTCAGAGATCTTTGAAAACAGTATGATGGTGGCAACAATCAATGTCACTAACTTATGTACAGGCATGAGCAAAAGCGAGAGAGAGATCACACATATGGTGGCAGTTGCAGTCTTTCTGGCCCACTGAGTCATAGGTAGTGCCAGCTGGACAATTTATATATATAATTTTTTCTTGGGCTGCCCACTATCCTAATGAATGTATGAAAAAGTGCCTGACAGAACTGCGCACGCAAGTAGGTCAGCATATTAGGGAGGGCACCCTATGCATATCTTGAAAACAGGCACTGCACTGTTAGACAGCTCTGGCAGGCAGTTGTGTCAGTTCGCGTGGCCTCTCATAATATGCTCATATCCAGCTGCGTTTCCAGCCTTACCTGATGTGCCACAAAAGTTGCAGTCTCTGATGCAGCCAGCTTCGCCATGGCAGCTTCCTGTGAAAAGCACGAATATGTACAAAAACTACACTATTGTCATTGCAAAAGAACAAAAACCGTGATGATAAATAAAGAAATGCGAAGTAATCACTAGTGTAATCAGAATTCCACATCATTCATAAGTAGGTGCCATGGAAAATGTCTGGAACGTTGCAAGAAGCTAGTACTTGTCAATTACATGCAATCAAATAGAGAGATCGTGAGCAGGCAAAACATCCCCGTCCAAAGCAATACCCACCTTGGTAAACTTGAGACCAGCGTCTTTCAACATAGCTGCTCTCCATGTGAGAAGACGAGCACTCTGTAGCCTCACTTCCATGTCAGCCAGCTTCATCTGAAAAGAGGCACAGAAATACAAGAAACAAGTAGCAATGGCTGAGTGCCATGCTAGGCGAGAGTGTACAACTCTTAAAATTCATTACACAGCTTGAGCCCTGCAGCCTTGAAGTTTTATTCAGAGTCCGTTACCTCAATGGCAACTGTACCAACTGCTTAAAAGGGCCACAGCACTTAAAGGTACAAGACAAACTACCAAGGGCAACTACTGATGCATTGTTGACCAGTGGCATGTCTTTTCAGAGAGTCACAAACAAAGAGACGTTGGCTAGACTAACAAGCAGGGTGGCCATACTGGTCACTATAAACCTTAACCATACTGCTTCAAACCTACAAGAACCATTCAGGCCAAAACCAGGATTTTTTTTTTCTGTACGAACAAACAAAAAGCGCCAGTGTGCGCTGCTTTTTATGCTGACAAGATACTGTTTCCCAGCACCGGCCACACTGTAATTTTCAGCAGCTATGCGGGTCGTACAGTGAACAAGATGGTGAGAAAAGCTGCGAGGGTTACCGCAGAAGTGGACAGAGTGTTCTGATAAAATTTTCAATAACTGAAAATGCAAACTGAGTGGAATTCACCAAAGTATCGAGTGTAGCATCGCAACGACACCCTTGCCCGCAGTCATGTATTTGACCAGCGCAAAAAGTTCAATAGTGCCAGCACATCATTGCATAAGGAGGAAAAAACTCTTGGCACTTTGTGCACTAGTACAAACCATTTCCCTAAACTCCTCACAGGTACAATTAATTGCACAAGTGTTGCACCTGCCGCAGTGGCTCAGTGGTTAGGGCGCTCGTCTATTGAGCCAGCGTACCCGGGTTCGAACCCGACCGCAGCGGCCTAGTTTCGATGGAGGTGAAAGGCCAAGGTGCCCGTGTGCTGTGCTATGTCAGTGCATGTTTAAGATCCCCAGGTGGTGAAATTATTCGTCCACTACGGCACCTCTTTCTTTCTATCTTCTTTCACTCCCTCCTTTATCCCTTCCCTTGCAGCATAGTTCAGGTGATGCTAGACAGATACTGCACCATTTCCTTACCCCCAAAACAAATTTTCATTTTCATTTCAAGTGTTGCGATTTGGGCTTGTTGGTTACCGATAATATTTGAAACAGTGCAAGGACGAGACACAGTAAGGAGACTGCGTCCCGTCCTTGTGCTGTTTCAAATATGATTAATAAACAGCATGTCAACAAATCTGTCTGGGATTTCTGTGCGAAGTTTCATCATTTCGCACAAAACCTGTTGTTATAGGAACAATGCATGCATTGGGTCACAAGCCTCTTACCATCATGGTCGATTTAAAGCCTGCAAGAGGGAATGTTTTTTACAAGAAAGCTAGTTGTTCCTTACCCCACACCCCCCTAACAGACGCATTTTTTCCCGAAAATGGTAAAAAAATGGTCATTTAGCACCCGTTCTGCCATCTGTTGGCACGCAAAAAAAAAAATGCTTTGCACCAGCCAGCTATACTCACCTTAAACAGGCCACAGACTGCCAGAAAACACCACAAGCTGGACTACAGTGATGGCATCAAAGGGAGGCGAGAGGTAGCGGTGGCCTCCCCGAAAATCTGCCGGGAGCTTCCTTTAGACCCTGATGAGGCGATTTTAATCACCAACAAATGCCTTAAACTCACGCCGTGCATTAATTATGACTGGTAAGCGAAAGAACAAAACTCCCGTAGATCATGAGAAGCAATGATACCATTTTAATAAAGCCCCCCCCCCCCCACACACACTACGCACCACCTCACTATGAAATCCTAGCGCCATTCTTGCCTGACTCATCAGGAGCCAGAAATGAAAGTTTGATGAGCCTGGCTCATCCAAGTGTGCTAGCTGAACAGAAAAGTTTTTCTTCTAAATGTAGCATAAGCATATGGACTTCCCACCTGATAATTGGTTTTTGGGGAAAGGAAATGGCGCAGTATCTGTGTCACATATGGGGGGACACCTGAACCACACCATAAGGGAAGGGATAAAGGAGGGAGTGAAAGAAGAGGTGCCGTTTTCAACCCCCTGGGGATCTTTAACATGCACTGATATCGCACAGCACATGGGTGCCTTTGCGTTTCCCCTCCATCGAAACACAGCCGCCGCGATCAGGTTCGAACCCGGGAGCTCTGGATCAGTAGCCGAGCGGCCTAACCACTGAGCCATCGCGGCGGGTTCGGACTTCCCACCTGTAAAGTCTCTTGATGAACAACATTATGGGCAGTCTATACGTAGTGAGAAAGTACCATTCGTGTGGATGCTTTTTTTTTTTTGTTCAGTTTATGGCTTATGGGGGGTTTAACGTCCCAAAGCGACTCAGGTTATGTGGGACGCTGTAGTGAAGGGCTCCGGAAATTTGGCCCCCTGGTGGTTTTTAACGTGCACTGACATCTCACAGTACACGGGCCTCTAGAATTTCACCTCCATCGAAATTCTACTGCTGCAGCTGGGATAGAACCCGCGTCTTTCGGGTCAGCAGCCGAGCGCCATAACCACTGAGCCACCGCGGCATTTAAAATTTTTTTTTATGGTGCTAGGTGCATATGGCAAGGTGGACAAATTTCAGTGTCTGGAATTTGCTTTTATCCAGTCTTGTGTCATGATAAGCACCGATGCAGAGTGACATTAAGAGCCTGCACTGGCAAGCACATATGACCATTAGGCCAACTATATTAGCAGCTGCGCCGGCGTGCAAGGCAGATTTACCACGAGCAGCTAACAGCTGTGAAGCGACTGGTTTCAGCACTGCACATCTGCACTTCACACACACAGCAGTTTCTGAGCAACCTTGGCATGAGCAGTTGTCAAGCTGTCGAAGGTAACAGCTGCCTAGCGACTCCTCAGACAGTTGAAAATTGTGTGCTGCTGGAGTTGCCATTCACCTTGCTAATAAAGTTAGCATCACAGTGGTGGACGTTTGCCTCTAAGATAATTTCTAAGACGTTGGTGACATCTGTGCACTTCAGACTGTGCAATCATCATCACTGCAAGTTGAGAAAGCCACTGGTGATGAAAGTGAAGAGGAGAGTGACAATGACAACAATCAGAGCTCTCCAGAGTCGACTAATGAGGATAGCCAGGTACTCCAGCAGTACTCTCAGCATGACGGCTGCTTGCAGCACATGTCCAGCCTAACGAAGATGAATGCGTATTTAGTGGAGCAGCACGCCAACCTGAAGTGAACCACATTGCACAGCTTCTTTGGGTGTCACAGCCCTCAAACAAAACTAACAATAAATTAAACAGATTTCTTTGTCCCCATTGAGGTTCGTTTAGAGAGAGTCCACAGTAGTACGTTGTAACCAAGAACTTTCAAACTCTCCTGCTGGCCAATGTGAATGTCCCACAGGTAGGCATGTTACCTCATTAAGTGGGGATGTGGCACAGATATTGTCATTTTCTTTACTCTACGGAAGGACTAACGTCTACAAGATTTTGGGTTAATTATACTAACCAATTTGAGCTTGAGAATTAATATATGTTGATGCCCACTAAAGTATTTCAGTACACAAGCCCAGGTTTCAGTTCCTTAACTACAGTTAAAAGTCGATATTAATGAAGTCAGTAAAATCCACACTTTACTTCATTGCACTGAAATATTGCTACACAGAAATTCATCTCGGCCCGCAAAAATCTCCCACAACATTTTGCCAGATTACCATCAGGAAAAACCTTTATTTGTGGTGAAAGTGGTCCGTTACTTGTGCGTTTTCTTCACCAACAATGACATTGTGCATCGTTTGTATGAACGTGAAATTCAACTGCGTGTTGAGAGCTCGCAAACTGCCTATAGCATGTTTATCGCGTCGAGCACCTTTTGGGTGACGGGGATGATGCAATCGCCTTGAATTTTGGTTTTGCTGCACTTGCCATCCTCTTAAGAGTCCCTGAGCACATTGCCAATGCAACCTAACATGACGGTGCTTTCAGTCATCGCCACCTCGTGGGACGGGGGCAGGGAACAAAGGAAACTTCTGGCACAGCAGCTGAAATCCAAGCGGATGCACCATTGGCAGCTGAAGATGCCAACAATGTCATGTCAGGCCTTAAAACAGGTCAGCCTCCCTGAATTGGCTTTAAAATCGTTGATGCCCAGCATACAGGCATAGCCAAGCACCTTTTGTAGCAGTATGCTTCTGCTGATTGGCATTTTCTTGCCACGGATGCCGAGAAACGATGTGTATAAAGTCTTCTCAAGGTTCTTGCGAGTAAGTCGCGCCAGCTTTTCGCGTTTCGTAAATGTCCCCGAAAAAAGAGCTTTGTATATCTCATCGTTTTATGTCAAAATCGTTGAAAGCATACTCTGCATGATGCCGAAATCCACTGCGATGTCTCCTTTCTTTCTGCCACTTGATGCCTCGCTGATTATTCGTGGCTTGTCTTCTAATGAAAGAAACTTTCGCTTTCTACATCCGGTCACCATGCTAGTGTTGCATGCAGTGCACAAGCACAAATGGAAAAAAAAAAAAAATACGGCAAACACACCGTGCTCTTTGATACTATCATGTGATCTAAAAAACAGTGATTGTGGCTCTGTCTAGGAAGAAAATGGGAGCTTGCACCTGTGCCTTGTTGCAAGACAGCAACCCCATCGCCACCACTACCAAGCAATGGCAGCCTGCATGTTTGTTTGTTTGCTGTGCTTTCGACATTACAGAAGTACTGTCATGGGGCAGAGGCAAAAGACGATAACAGTGATCGCCTGACCAGGCCCTTGTCCCAGCAAAAACTGCGCATACCGTAAAAACCCGCGTATAATACGAACCCGAATATAATACGAGGTGAAATTTTAGAGACGCGAAATAGAAAAAAAAATTTATCAGCGTATAATACGAGTGAGGTAAACCAGGTAAGCACGAAGAAAGGCATTTATTGCAATTGGACACCGCACTTCAATCGCTCTCATCCTCAACAGCGCTTTCTTCGGAGATTTCTTTGTCGGACAAATCTTCCCACAGGCACTCATCTTCTGTGCCATCGAGGGCGTTTGATATGCCACACTTTTTGAAAGACCGACGCACAAGGTCCGCAGGAATGCTCGCCCACGCATCCACAATCCACTTGCACAGTGTGGCTGGCGATGCCCGCTTCAGCCGCCCAGTCGGCGTCACTGCAGGCTCACCTGAGCGCATCCACTCAGCGTAGCACCGCTTGACCGCGTCCTTGAAAGGCTTGTTTACGCAAACGTCAAGTGGCTGCAGCTGGGAAGTCATTCCGCCTGGGATGACGAAAAGTTCAGTGCCGCAATCGCGTAACACTCTCTTGACCGAGTCGGCCAAATGGCAGCGAAACGCGTCCAGCACGAAGATCGACGGGAAGGACAATAGTGCACCGGGCCGCCTACACCACACGGACTTCACCCAGTCAAGGACAAGACCCTCGTTCATCCAACCTTTCTCGTGGCATCTCACGATAACATTCCTTGGCAGCTCCTCACCTTTCGGCATTGTTTTGCGTTTGAACACGACATAGGGTGGGAGCTTGTGGCCGTCTGCTGTGCACGATAGCATGACCGTAACCCGAGTCTTCTCGTTGCCGGTAGACCGGACGCAAACTTGTTTGGAACCCTTCTCGTGCACTGTGAGGGGTGATGGCATGTCCAGATAAACTGGCGTTTGGTCAGCGTTGCCTGTTTGCCCTAGCTGAAAGTTCTTGGACTTCCGTAAAGAAATAATGTGGCGCTGAAAAGCCACCAGCAGCTCTTCAAACGATTCGGGCAGTTTTTGGGAAATCGACGTTCGCCGCCGTAACGAAAACCCAGCACGGCACATGTACCGGTATATCCAGTGCTTGCTCGCTTTGAAGGCGGTGCTTGGAATACCTGTTTCTCTAGCAAGCTCCCTAGCTTTTACCTGCATGAGCTCCACGCTCACAGGTAGATGTGCGGCTCGCTGTTCTCTTACGAACTCCGTCAGGGCCAGTTCAATTTCTGGGTATGACCCATTCTTCGGGCACGAAAGCTTCTTCGCGTTCCGCTGCAGGCGAAAAGTGCTTCCTTTTGTCGCCGCCATCCGCGGATGCTTCCCTCGGTGACGCCGAACTGCCTCCCGGCCGCACTGTTGCCGATGTTCTCGGCAACTAAAATAGCCTTTCTCTTGAAAGCAGCCAAATACTGTTTTCGTGGCCCTGACATCGTGCTCCTCCACGGCAGAAAAAAAGAACCTTCCCTTCGCGAAGCGTGGTTTATGCGTCGGCGCGTACGCTGTCAGGAAGGCCACGCTAGCCCTAGCCACGCCGTCACGGGTAACGAAGCCAAGCCGTAGCCACAAATCAATAACAAAGCCAAGCCGTAACCACGCGGCAATAACGAAACCAAAACTTCGAGCAAAACTGAAATTTTTGTTCGGATCCGCAAATAATACGAGGCGGAAATTTGAGGTGCTAATAATAGGAAAAAAACCTCGTACTATACGCGGGTTTTTACGGTACATGTATGGCAATGCATAGACGGTTTAGTGGGAGCACATATTGATACCAGCGGTGGCTTTGAGTGAAACAAAGCAGTGCGGACCTATGGAAGTGTGCAGATGTTTGGCAAGTATGCTTATTTTATCATCAAATAATTTCCTAAACTCAGGTCCACGGAGAAAAAATTTCATTGAAGCAGACATCCACTCGAAAGACTGTTCGTTGTGGCGAGAACTTTGTTCCATTACTTTCTATGGCAAGCTGATGGAGAATTAGAAATATCTCGTTGAAATGGCATTCAAATGTACTGATAATTCTACTAAGAAATGTACCTGAATAGCCTGGAACTTGTGAAGGGGCTGGTTGAACGACTCCCGCTTTCCAGAGTATTCCAAAGCACATTCCAGAGCTGCTTGACCAATTCCGAGTGCCTGGCCCGCAATTCCAATGCGGCCAGAGTCTAGGACACTCTGCATAATACGGGTTTGCACAGAAGAATGAGCATGCCAGTCATTTGCATTTCCAACAAGTTAAAATAAGTGCACACATGCAGACCATAATCTACAAAATGTTATGCAGTGATACCTTGTGGCAGAAAATGTAGCCAAAACTAAAAATCTCAATGCTACATTGTTGGTGATAATAATATTTAAAGTATCATATTAATAATACAGTTGACAGTGAAAAATTAAACCATATTTACTCGGGTAATCTGCACACTTTTTGTTAATAAATTAGGGCGTCAAAAGGGGGGTGTACAAATCGGGCTTAAATTTTCTGCACATGTCCTAACAAACACTACAAATGTCATAACGCACAATATATACTGTATAATGCTGCCTATACATACACCCCCCCCATCTCACATCCCTTGCTGGGCAACAGAAGCACAAAACGCACAAAGCACAAGATACAAGTGAGAAGCAGCAGAGGGAGGCAAAGAATATAACGGGCGATAAAGCGGCGCCCTCGAGTGCAGTCCGGCTGACTAGCAGCAAAACGAATAGCAAACAGTTCGGCAGTTTCAGATTAGGGTGCATGCGCAACTGTTTGTACGGGGAAAGCAACCACCAGTGCGAATGAGCCGGGTAAATGGCACACAATTCGTGCCCTTGCCACTCGCGCCCATTGCAACCGCACACAGTGATGCGGCCGCACAGATCGGTCCAAGCCTGCCTTGCGCGCAGCCCCGTACTGTCGCGAGCTTTATGAGAGGGAACGCGAGAGCACATGGCAGTCAGTCTCAAACCCTATTTGTGGCGGTATGCGATGGCTGCATTTTGCAACGCAGTGCAAATGGTTCTACTGTTTTGCCTGTTTCTGGCAATGGAGGATTGCACCTCGCTTTCCACTTAGTTTCTGAAAGCGGCCACCACGCGTTGCCACAAGTAGGGTCCCAGGCTGTCTGCCATGTGCTCGCGTGTTCCCTTTCATAAAGCTGACAACAGCACATACTGGTGGTCTGGCACAGCAGAGAACGCAAAATATGCCAGTAAAAGTTAAATAAAAAAAAATCCGGGTAAAATGTTGGGGATGCGCAAATTACGCGAGCAGATACGGCACATACATAACATGTTCACTGCATCGTAGGTCACTGGTGGGTCATGTCGTTTATTTATGCTCTGCGGCCATGAATACTGGTTCACATGATGCACCCAATGGTCAGATTTCTTTGAGAGGCCTAACAACGAGGGCCTCACAATAAACTCTGTCCTACGGCTTGATCGCGTGACACAGTATTCGTGGCCACACAGCATGAATAAATGACGTGAACAATTGGTGAAATATGACGCAGTGAAGATGCTACAATACACATTGTAGAACATTCACAGGGCCCACCTGAATTTCATTAAAGAGTAAAACAACTTGTCATAAGTACCTGCATGCAGAAAATGACAGCTGTAGACCAGAACACACAAAAAAACATTTTTGATGATGAGTCAACTAGATCTATAACACAATGGCGTACTCAACAAATTGCAAGTTACTATCACAAGACTGCTCAGAACTTTTGTAGACAAAATAGGCAGGTTTAAAGCATTTTTAAAGAGTCATCATAGTCAGAATCCCCCAAAGGGTGGGAAACAATTAAAAAAAAGCAAGCATTCTTATCAACATGAGGACGTGATTTCACTGCAGTAACTGCTATCCCACAAATTAAGCCATCAGAGGACGTCAGTGCACCTAGCTTGCAACAAATAATTGTCAAAGAAGGATATACAACAAATGTCATGGCACTGCGTGGTTAGGAGGTCGTGAGAACTCACGCTGTTTCAAAAGTACGGCATCAAAATGCTAGAACTGTGAGCCAAACAGCCCGTTCACTACCAGAAATTATTGCAGTGCTTCCAGAAACAACACGGCTGCATTTCAAAATGTCAGCTAATGTATGCCACCTTGACTTTTACATTGCGCGCACCTGCTGCAAAGCTAAACTTCCAATACGATCTGAAGTGCACCGTTGTGCTCAGTATGACTTGCAATGCACCAGCGGCAATTGTAAGGCTACTTGCACCTCATAGCAACTGAGCCATGACAGTGTGATAAAGTCTACCCTGTCAGTTGCGAGTGAGATGCACCACTTCTGTAAACAACCAAGGCACGATTACTTTCTGGACGAGGCTCCCACCACATCTTGCTTGGTGAGTGTCATAAGAACGCAACTGTTCATGTGCGATTCTGGTACGGCTACTTAATTTTCTTTCTAGCACGTATATAAAAAATGCAGTAGCACTCATTCCTTGCCATAACAGTTTTAGTGCAACAAATATTGCATCTGAGCATTTCGATCAGCACTGAAGTAAGAACTAAAGGAAGTTTAGCTGAAATTTCGCATCATGTATTGTGGTTTGTGTTCTTATGACGACTAATTTTGGGAGTATGTGTTGTCATGCGCTCTAGATGTGCCTGCATTAGGTGTTCCCCTCACCATGGCAATCTTGAAGCCTGCGCCATCTTCACCTAACCGGTTCTCCTTGGGGACCAAGCAGTCTTCAAAGATCAGTTGCGCCGTTGATGAGCCCCGGATGCCCAGCTTGTCCTCCTTCTTGCCCAGGCTCAGACCAGGGGATGGCATTGGCACAATGAAAGCGTTGATGCCCTTGTGCTTTTTGCTTTTATCGATTGTGGCCATCACCTGCACAAGTTGTACCCACACTGCTGTAAACCCATGTAAAAGCTACTGATTAGAGAAGGCTGCAGTGAAGCTAAAATATACTGGCACCTTAAGTAATTCATTATTTTTCACCTCCACGATAAGGAAACAGCTTGGGCACAGGATGACAGATTGAGACAAGGCGAGGTATGGGTCAGTGCCTTGTACGCTGGCGCAATGTTTTCTTATTCAGATCTTAGAACATGCGTCAACTAGTCCAAGCAAACACACTGTTGAAGTACTCCTCGCAGATTTTGAAGTTATGATGCTGTCTACTTTGAGCTGATGAAGGAAAGATGTTACAGAAGGAAGTTCAGGTTTAGGTTTATGGGGGGTTTAACGTCCCAAAGCGACTCAGGCTATGAGGGACGCCGATGTGGAGGGCTCAGGAAATTTCGACCACATGGGGTTTTTTAATGTGCACTGACATCGCACAGTACACGGGCCTCAAGAATTTTGCCTCCATCGAAATTCGACTGCCGCGGTCGGGATCGTACCCGCGTCTTTCGGGTCAGCAGCCGAGCGCCATAACCACTGAGCCACCGTGGCGGCACAAGAAAGTTCAGGCCTGTTGTAACAACCACGTGGAAATTGAATTGTAGCCAATGGAGCTAATTTAAGAAATATCCAAAACGTTTCCCAATACATTGTTCCTATTTATTTAGTCAATTACTGATCATGCTACATAACGCTCTAGTTTGGTGTTTGTGCAGTTTGACCCGATTCTAGGACAAGATATGAGAAGTGAGAAACTGCTGATTCATCTCAGCGAAGCAAGTAGTTATGGGCATGAAATATGTGCTAAAGGTAGCTTGGACATTAATTACTCTTCATTAGTCTATTTGAGAAAATTTTAAAATGACACTTAACATTTAGCTTAGTCATGTCATACCTGACATCATTGTCTTATATCAGGCCCCTTCCAACTGCATTCATCAAAGGCTCTTAAATTGAACACACCAAATTCCTATTCCAGATACCACCTGTTCATCTCAACCACAGGCACCAATCTTCAACACTATTTAGACAGCCCCAAAAATTGGCAAATTTTAATTAAATACTCCTCTGATGTCAGCACTGGCTTCCATAAACATGTGGCTCAAAAACCCGTGACAAAGAGCCCTATCAGCAAGCAATTGATGCTTAAAATTTACTTTGTAACAGCTAGTACCTTGCTGAAGGTCTAGCAGTCAAGAATGGCTACTCACTTTGAAAGCTAAACAAATAGTAGAACGTAATTAGTTCGCTTACAATAGCTGCTTCGCCCTCGTATGCAGAAGTTATCCATGCTTTGGTGCCATTGAGTCTGTAATGGTCGCCTTCTAAAACAGCAGTTGTTGAAGCAGCACCAGCATCACTACCATTGCCTGTAAAGACAAAAATGCCGGAGATTTCCCTCATGCTACAAGCAATTCTGCCCAAATCACATTGTAAACCAATCTCAGTGGTAGGAATGGCCGACAGCATTTTGGAGCAGGCTTTGGAGCAGGTGAAAATTCAATTTGGAGCAGGTTTCTCGTGTTTTGTCACATGAGCCCTATAGACAGAACGCCACAGTTTAAAAGATGGCAACATGCGCCACGAAGATCTGAGTGGTGCATGGATGCAGGCAGCCATCTTGGACAGCACTGCATTTTTATAAATAAGCCGAACTTCACTTATTGTGTAACAAATGAAAATGAGTGTATTTTGTACTCTTAACATTAATGAAAATGCATGAAAATGCACTAAAAAAAACTTTCCTACGTAGATGAAAACATTACCATCCTGATAAAATACCCCGGGAAATTCTCCTTGTTAGCAAAAAGAATAAAATTTGTGGGCATTGCTTAAAACTGCAGCTCCTGCGCAACTACGTAACATCAAAGTCACTTAGGCGCAATGAGTGACTGGCATGCCTCCGAGACTATCAACACTATAGCTCCATCTGAAGTATTGGAAACCATGAAACAAGAAAAATGGCTGCCAGATCAAGAATGTTTCGGCAACAACATCACTATCTTCACAGCTGGTGCAACAACACCTTGCAGAACAGTTCAGCAGCACATCCCACTCTTGCTTCTTTAGTCAATCAGTCAGAGCTTCAAAGGATCAATTTCTTGTGAGACTGAAGTTAGAATATGGTCCATGCTGAGTGCAAGTGCAGTGCATCTTTGAGAAGACGATGACATAACATAACTGTGAAATAATATCTTTTCATTTGTGTAAACGAGCCACATAAGGAAGGAGTTTGTACTCACCAGGCTCGGAGAGGGCAAAACACCCAACCTTCTCGCCAGTGGTGAAAGGTGGAATGAACTTCTGCTTCTGCTCTTCCGTGCCATACTTGAGGATGCCACCCAAGTACAAAGACTGCCGGTGAAGTGGAAACGACAGTCAAAACACCATTCTAACAGTTGTCTGGCACATGACAAAGCGAGTGCCAAAATGAAAACCAAGCACCAAAAGCGCAGTTCATCATCATCATTATCACCCTGACTACGCCCACTGCAGGGCAAAGTGCACTGCAAATCTTGACAATAGCAAATTCCTCAGGAGATATAAGAAACAGCTTGTGCGCGAATTATTCGAAGCGCATGTCATTCATAAAAGAAGAGTGAAGTGCGTGAGCACACCTTCTATCACTTTTAAAAGAAAAAAGATTAGTTTCCTTGATTGCTAAGAACGCAGAGAATCTTGCTGTTTGTTTTTTAAGTTTTTACTTTTTATGCTGTGGGCGCGACCCTTGAGCATAAATTGCGTCAGTGCAATAAATTTTCTTACATTTGATAGTCAGCGCTCGTGTTTGTGTCTCTTCCTTATTGTCCCGTCTGTCGCGCTGTTATTTATGTATGTTAATGCTTGTTCTCTTGTCAACAAGAATTATTAATTCCCACTGTTTCTTTAGAAGCTTACCTCCAGGCTTAACGTCATTATGCTAACCGAAACATGGTTCCCTACACCTAATATTACGCCTAGTCTGGACGGATAAGAACTTTTTTCTACACACCTAACTGGCAAATGCAGAGGCGGTGTAGCAGTCTATGTTTCTGAGACAATTTGTTGTGATGAGTTGCCTCTATTTACAGTAATAAGCCCAAATTATGAAGCCCTTTGTTTGCAAAACAGTAACACCATTTCTGTGCTGTACATCATCCCCCGTTGGCTAACACTAGTAGTTCTTTAGATTTTATCAACTCTTTTCTTGATTTTGCTTCTATTAATGGCTTAAGGCTCATTTTAGGTGGTGATTAAAACCTTCCTGAGGGTGTTATGTTTAAAGAACTAATGAGCATAAAAACATCCTGTTGTTTCCAAAATGTCATTATTACACCTACCCGTGTAACCCCAATGACTTCTAGTACTTTGGACCTCTTCATCCCTAAAGCCGATACACTCGTAGTTGCAGTTGGAACCATTGGCTACAGTATCAGCGATCACTGCCCCACGTATAAGCTTATCCTTGCTCCACTCTCTGAGTGAGACCACATCTGCCTGTGATCCCGTATCAAAGCATTAAGTAGTTCTAACCTGGAGTTGTTTTGTAATAAGGTCAAGAATAATCGCTAGACTTCGCTCCTTAAGGAAGTCGTGGCCTACGGTGCCTACAATATTTTTATGACTATGTTTCAGAAACTTTATACTCGTTGCTTTACAGTAAAAGCCCTGAAGCTTAAATGTCGTGCATGAAAACCTTGCATTCATCCCAAACACATACAAGTAATTCATCAGAAGAAAAGCCCGTATGTCACATTTTTAAGAAATAAGAATCTATTAACATTGGCAGCATTTAGAAGGATTCACAACCAGATTACAGCCGAAACAAGGAAAGTGAAAGTACAGTACAATCAACACTGTTCAGTAACATATCCATGTCTCGACCAGGGTCAACATGGCAACACATAAATGACACACTTGGTGTGTGTTGCGTTGTGTTGGGTTTAACGGCGCATAAGCAACTAAGGCTATCATGCGCCAAGATCAAAATGACGCACTTGGAACGTGCCCTACTTGTACTGATATGCTCGAACTTGTTCAAGGTGAAACGCTTTCCGGGTCTGCATTATCAGGCCGCTTCAGCTCTCGCTTTGTCAACAGACCAAAGAAAATAGACTCGTTGCTTGGTAAAGCTTCCAGCTACCTGCCGTATATTTCCCCTAAGACCATGTTTTTGAAACAGATGGATGAATTGGAATTGCAAGCCATATTTCGATGCCTCAAAAATAGTAAAGCCCTAAACATCGATAGTATACAGATTAGACTTGTAAAGCATGTCCATGATCATATATGTCCATACCTAGCGCATATCCTCAACTTTCTGCTAGCACCAGGCAGCTTAACAGATAACATGAAATGTACATAATGTTTCTCTAATATATAAAGAAGGAAACAAAAGCAACTTGAGCAACTACAGAACTCATATCTATCATCCCTGCCTTTTCTAAGGGCTTTGATAAGATTACGCTGGCCCAACTGGATGGCTTCTTTGCCAAGCACATTTTATCTGAAAGTCAGCATGGTTTTAGAAAGGGCGGTTCAGAATCTGCTATTCTATTGCAGAAAGAAATTATTATTAAAAATATAGGGCCTAACAAGCTGACCATGGGAGTTTACGTAGACATTAGTAAAGCATCTGATTCTATTTGTCAGGAAACTCTCCTTAATAAATACGATTTTTATTATGTTCATGGATCAACACATGTGCTTTTGTAGACTTGACTAACTGGCCGATTCCCAATGCATTGATATTAATGGCTACCGTTCCGCTTTCCAACAGATCAGATGTGGTATCCTAGAGGAAAGCATCCTTGGGCCGTTTTAAATGAATGTCTATGTAAATACCTTATGTTTATCGATAACACCATTTCTGTACCGTCATTTCCCCTAGAATATTGCACCATTTCTGCATTGTATACTGATGACTGCAGACTGTTCTTTAGTTCAGATAATAAAGCTGATTTCTTTAGGACACCTAATAGCGTGTTGTCAAAACTATCGAATATGTCCCAAGTAAATAGCCTAAAAACAAATGCAAAAAGGGGAGTTTTACTCACTCCTGAGAACAAATGTGTGGCTCTTAGCCTAGAGTTAACATTAGGTCATCATCACCTCAATATCGTAGAAGAGCACAAAATGTTAGGTGTAGCGTTGTCAAGCCAGACAACATGGGTTAGCTATGTTGAACAAATAGCCAAAAAACTGTTTTCTTCTGCGGACACCCTATTTTGAATCTGGGATTTCTTCTCTATCACCATTAGGCTACAAAATTAAAATGCCCTATTTTTATCACTCCTGAATTACTGTACCTTTGTGGGGGGGACAACTAAAAAAAAAATTGCTGCATACACTACACTGCTAAACAAGGTACCATATTTACATCCTTCAAGAGAACTATTTCAACATCATCAAATAACTAATATTAATTCTTTTTAGAACTACTTTCTCCTCTACCACATACACTTTCTGAATTACGAATACCAAGAATTTTTAATGTATCCATTGGGTGCAACATTACGTTCTAATAACTCTATAACACGTGCCTCTGAAAAATGGGCAATTCCAACCACCAAAAATATTACCGCTTGCAGTCTTTAACCTATAATGTACCCGTCCTTTAAATAAGCTGCACCATTCCAATCTTAGCAATGGTACATTAACAAGTAAAATTTTGCACTATATTTCTCTAGACTGACCTGTGCTGTATTGCAGTTTTCATCTTGTGGTTCTATTATGTATATTTAACCTAAAAATGATGCTGTTTTCTGCTTTTCGTATATTCGCTGATGGTTTACTGTATTGCTGCATGTATTAGAATGGTAGTTATGTTATTTACGGTATATCACACAGTGAAGTTACAATTGCTTCACTTATTTTTTAATCTCTGCTGAAAACTACTTTAGTTCCTTTATTACCAACATATGTTTGCGTAAAATTACTGCACTGCAGTCACTGCTACCTGTCACCGGCTCCCTGACCTCGATAAGCTGTCCTCACAGCTTTTTATCAGGGAGTCAGTCAATATTGTGGATGTTGAATATTAAGAAACTGAAACTTAAGGTATCGTGCTACATAGTCACGGTTATAGAACAATAAAAACAGCGCCAGGTATATGCAAGGGCATGCCCATGTATGCAACTTCAATTTTTTTTTTTTGCCACACCAGTTCATGACTGAAATTTTAGATGCAGGGCATTGTAACATTGAGAAGTTGATCGGAATGCTCACATTGTTGACGCTCATAACAACACCCGTGGACGCACAACCACGACTGATTTCTTCCATGCCAATAGCATAAGCAAGGTAATCTAAGCCAGCACCGCCAAGCTCCTGTGGCACAGCAACAGCCATGAGGCCCATCTCACCCAACTTCCGAATCTAAAAAAAAAAAAGTAAGAGGGAAGAAAACCAGATTAAAAAGGAATGATGCACTGCACTCTATAGAACCAGCTCTGCTCAAGGTCCATAGTCCCTGAGGCATGTAACATTGCAATTCAATTAATTTCAATGCTTTAAAGTGACCAACAACTCATCTTAAGAGACTCGGATATTTTTTCAGTGCACGTTAAAGAACCCCTGGTGGTCGAAATTTCCGGAGCCCTTCACTACGGCGTCTCTCATAGCCTGAGTCGCTTTGGGACGTTAAACCCCCATAAACCATAAACCAAACCATTTTTTCCAGAACAATAAGCTTGAGTTCTGATGTGTCTGACCCTGCGACAAGTGCATCAGAAATGCCATAAATGACACTTAAAAATGTTCTGATCAGTGAGTGTAATGAATCGGAGATTAAATGCAGCTCCAGCCAAAAGAACACATTCAATCGTGAAAGAATGCAGTCATAACCTTGGCATATAACTTCAGGGCTGTTGCATTACGTCAATGAAAGCTACCCATACATTTGTGCATTTTTGTGCACACATGCACACAAATGCACAGCTGCATGCTGCCAATGTTCTGCTGTGCTCCTCGTTGGTTTTGAACGCAGTACTACTCTTCAGCGCGAACTTTCTTTAGCTCTCAGATTTACTGATAAAGACCCTAAGGGCATTGAAATTACAAAAAAAAAAACACTTCAAAACAAGATAACTGTCACATTTACCAACTGCCAGCTCATACATACCAATGTGTGGTCACATGCTAAGGTGCAGTGACACCATTACATGTTGCCATCTGGATTCTAGCAATGTTTTTTTTTTGGTGACGAATTAAGATTAATCTTCCTTGTGCAACTGGTCACCCACGCTTAATTCTCCCAATAGAAGAAAAATAGTTTATCTTAAATAACTATCCCATAGCATGTTATGATCACTACACCACCAGTATCATTTCCTGAACATAAGTTAACTTTTAACTGCAAGGAAATTTGTGTAACTAACTAATGGTTACTGGTTTCTGCATAGGAGGAGGCTATGAACACTGAGCATATATGAAAAAAAAGGAAAGAAAAATCCTTTTTGCTGAACTTTTTAGGTGAGTAAACCGAACCATACAAATTAGAATGTTGAATATCACAACTCTTTAGTATTACTGCCTGATGACTGTGGTACACCTTGAGAGTGTATTGCAACAAAATCTCACTCACATTCTGGCACATGTCCCAGAAATGTTAATGTTCTTTCTCTTCAGTTTACGTGTAGACCTCCAGGCAGCAGAAGAACAGATCTTAATCGAAGCCAATCTAATTCTAACCTGCTCGCGAGGGTATTGGTGCTCTTTGTCGAAAGTTCCGGCGATGGGCTTTAGTTCTTTTTCAGCAAATTCTCTGCAGGTTTTCCGAAGCATTTCGTGCGTTTCCGGTAGCTGAACGAAAAGGTTTCTGACACACTGCCATCCTGCAAAGCGGGGGAGAGTAAGAGAGAAACTGACTGTGCGTAGCAATGCCAAAAGGACGCCCGTCACTTTGGGAAATTTCACCAGACAGACAGCCACATGTGCAAAGAGCAAAGTGCGCGCAAGGGACGGGAGTCAATCACAATTAGACTTGTACGGACGTCCGCCTCAACACCAGAATAAAAACAATTTTTGCGCACAGGCACAACTATCGCAAACTAAAAAGCAAAACATACGTCTCAAGGCCAACGCATTCAATGCCTGCGCAAATTTCCTTTACACGGCGACAGGTAAAAGGCTGCCTTCATTTAACATAATCCACCATGAGAAATTTCATGCCCGAAAAAGAAAGGAAAAGGAAGAAAAAAACGTTACGAAAAATAAAGTTTTGAACAAGCGACAGATGCAAGAAAGCGATCATATGTTATCGCAACCATCGCAACAGCTCGTTTACATGAGCTAGCACCGAACTGCGACGCGCAGCTTCAACGAAGAGAAAAGTAATAAAAACTCACGGTTGCATCGTATGAGGGGCCTAGACAGTGCCCTGCGAAGCATAGTCGCTGACATTGCTAACTTCTCTTCGTCGGTGAATGAAAAGCAGCCAGGAAGATCCGATGTCCAAAATTCAACCGTCCAAACGCAGAAAGAGCGCTTCACCGCAAAACTTGCAGCACACAATGTGGCGAACTGAAGTTGAGCTCCCGCCTTAACTGCTATGCTTCTTGCTGCTACTGAACAACGAAACAAACTATTTAATAAATTCAACAATGTAAATTTTCGACACACAATTTCAAAGTATAATGTTAAAGAGTTTTTTGATGTGCTGTTTTAGTGAACTGCATTTGTACACTTGTGCAAAATAATATATACCTATGAATTTTGATATAATATAAAATTTACATCAAACACATTTTACTAGGTTTCTTGAAAAAATTAAAGCTCATTCACTTCGTACGAGTAGTTTACAAGTTTTATGTAGTTTATGTTGTTTATGCCATGCCATACTTTTACTGTTTTTACTGGCCAATCCAGTTTCGCTTCTGAAGTAAAAAGGATGTGACGCACGGTAACTTTTCAGTCCGGCTCCCCCGTCGAAATGCATGCATTGGCGTCGTGCGGTAGGTTACTTACGAAACGTCTGTCACTTCAACCGCGAATCCGAGTCTGTGGGTGCTTAGAAGCACTCGTGAGGGCATCTGCTGCGAGTTGCGGCAATCAGCCAGGGTATGACTTCACTTTGGTGCTGCGAAACTAGAACTATTCGCTTTCGCAGCAGACGAAAAAGGGCACATCGCACTCATGCTCTCCATGCCGATATCGTTTCAGATCAAAGGATGTTTCCCTCTCTTTCGCATCATTCGAATCAACACAAGCCGAAGATCACAAGCCGCCTATCGTAATTCTCCACGGACTTTTTGGCAGCAAGAACAACTGGAAAAGTCTGTCCAAAGCGATGGTCAACGCCACGAAACGTAAGGTAATAAGGTCGGTTCGCCTAGAGGTTATGACTGCTATCGGCACTTGCGGTGAAAAGTAATCTTTTTAGCGCAAAGTAAACACATTGCTTCGAGTGTCCAAATTTATGCAGCCGCTGTCAACACAGGCTGCTTGGTCCGCTGCGCTGCCTCGACTTCGCGGAAAGGGTCGACGCAGAGCTAGATACCGCCATTTGGTCAAGCAGGGATTCATAATTTTTTTTCGTGCTTTATTAAATCAGGAAGGTTTGCTTGGACTACGAAACTTTAAAACAGCATACCGCATGCGCATTTACTTTCTAAACCCGAATGCACAGCTGGTCGTCAGTAGTGAGTCCGGGTCCAAATAATGTCGCGCAATATAGAGTATTTGAGCTGGATCTCTTGAAGCAATTTATGAAATATCTATCATAACTGCATAACACATTCTATTGTTTCCTGAGTACTTCAAAGCATGTGCGCTGAAGTTTGTCATGCTGTATTGTATCATGGATTGCTGTAGGTATTTCCAGGCTCTGTTTGTAACACACAATATCTGAAACAATAACGCTTTATATGCATGCAGATTTCCTTGTTTACGCCTGTGCATATTACTTCATGGCTGCATAAAACTGTGCATGTCCCTAAATATACAGTGAATTTAATTTACTGAGAAAATGCATTGAGTTAGCAAGAATGATACGCTTTGCATATGCCATTCTGTGCGAATGAATCAGTTTTTCTGTGTTGTCCCTTAACTAATTCGAGAGGTTGTTTGGTGCATATGGGCATTCAGGTTTTATTGAACCACTAACACCTCTTTGGGAACATTTTTGAGTCGGTGATGTAGTGCAAATGCATAACAGGTTGTTTAACGTGCAATTATGTGTGATCCTTCATGTTTCCTGTCGATCTCACTGTTAAACATAAAACTTAAATTTGCGCTCACATGAACTGTTCATAATTTATTTCAACCTGATAGTACAGTGTTATACATGAAATGTAACGTTTAATTAGCATCAAACCAACATTTACAGTTCATTATTAAGTTCAAGCGCCACTTGTTGATGTTGGTCTAAATAGTTTTCTTCGTGCTAAATATAAGAGCCAGCATTGCTTTGTGCATGTACATGTACATGTCTCTATTTGTAAATGAATGCAGGTGTACACTCTCGATGCCCGCAATCATGGAGAAAGCCCACACACGGACGACATGGATTACATACTAATGGCCAATGATGTAGACCTTTTCTGCAAGGAGCGAAGCCTTCAGAAGATTGCCCTCATTGGACACAGTATGGGCGGTCGAACAGCCATGACTTTTGCACTGACGCGAGTAAGAACTCAAGCTTCTTGTTGCACTGCTGAAAATTAAATTCCTTTCTCTTCAGTTTTCTTTTCATTTAAACAGAAAATTATTGCACCAATGCATTTGAGTGTCCAGCGCCACAGGCTGGTGGTATGCATTCAAAGAATCTAGTACATGCAAGTTACAGCAAGCTGAAACTGCATTAGTATTTCTCGCATCTGCACTCAGCGAATTATTCAAGACACTCTTCTATGACAAGGTTTTCAAAACCATATTTAAAAATGTTTTATCCATTCACATTGTTCTCTGAGTGAAGAGAGCGTTGCCCTCGTTTTTTTGTTTTGTTCAAGAGAACAAATTTGAAATGTAATGTTTAAAATAAAATTTCACTGCTTGAAAATGAGGTGAAAGAGTGGCACTGCTAGCTTTTTTCCACGACACCACTTGGAGGTGCATGGTAGCTCACCGTTACTTATGTGCCTGGATTTTTAACCCAGATTTTAATAAATGTGCAAACAAAGCCATATTTTTCAGCATGTTATCACCTCTAACCTAAATATTTAACGCTAAGTATTGGTGATAAATAAAAAAACAAGAACTGCATGGATGCATCGCACGCATTTAAGATTGAGGACACAGGGTATAGGCTAAGTTGGGAATAAATTGGATTTGTGGTTTGCGATGCCGAAACCTTCCTGGACATTATTCAGTGACTAGCATGCTTTTTCACCATTTCAGCTAGGTTAGGGAGCTTACCTCTTGTTCTTGTGTCCTGTAGTCTTACAAAATCTTTGTTGTTGCTGTAAGGTAATATTGGTTTGGGTCGTGTACTTGCTATTTAAAAGGCAGCTTTTTTTAGCCAGAATCTTACTTTAACTTGATTGATAGCAGGCTCAAATGCTTCGCACAATCAGTACAGAGAATATTTTTATTTTTTTATCCATATATTGGCCTTCTTTTTTTGCTGTCATCTTGTCCGATGATTCTTATTGCTGTCACACAGTTTTCTGAGCTCCCCAGGCACAACTTTTTTCTCAGCACGTTTTCAACACTTTTTATTCCTTGAGGGCGTTTTCCCTAGCTTGTTTTTATCTCTTTAATTAATTCCCTTTGGAAGACTATTGGTCTTACCTCTTTTCATGCAGCCATCAATGGTAGAACGACTTGTGGTGGTAGACGTCTCCCCTGTCACCATGCCGTCAATTGTCACCACTGACAATGTCTTGGTCAGCCATATGAACGCCATGGACACTGTTCTGCCTCAGCTATCGCCAGACATGTCGTCACCAGCAGCTCGCAAGGAGGCTGATCGTATCCTAACGAGTGACATACCTGTGAGTGTTCAGCTTGTCACATTCTGATGCATGTAGTGCAGCTGTTTGAATGGCACCTTCCGTCATTCAGATAAAAGAATGCCTGAGAGGCAAACAACCCATGTTGTGCAGGAGGCTGGTGTACGTCAGTTCCTGTTGGCGAACCTGCAGAAAGGAGAGCGCCTTTATGAATGGCAGTTCAACTTGAAGGCACTCAAGCAGAACCTTCCTAAGATCATTCAGATGCATGACTTGAAGGGGCTGAGCTATGATGGGAACAGCTTGTTCATCTGCGGTGGAGACTCTCCGTATGTGAGGTGAGGCCTGCTGACATGTGTTTGTCATTACGTGCTTCCATGTCACACAGTCATACGACACTGTTAGGCATGTTAAAATGAGATTAGTTCAGGCATGTTCTTTCCATGTTTTCTTGGGGTTCTTCTTCTAGTTATTGGCCAAGCTTAGTGCAGTTATTCTACATGCGTTAAATCAAGATCAATGTACGACGGGGCTCATTGAGACTGGCCTTCTAAACAGACTTTTTTCATTTGGAATGGAATTGAAGGTTGCTCACTGAAATTAAAGTTTAAATGTACTTTTCCCCAGAAGCACATCACTTTTGGTGGAGACCCTACTTGTGGTGACACACTGCCACTATGGGTGCACTTGTCTTTTCATACTGTCACAGAAGAACGAGGGTTTGTCTCGCTCATTTTACGGCCCTAGCTTTGTGCCATAGGACAGTTGGTGCGGTCAACAACTGCTCTTATTCTTCTGCTGCTGCGTGCACAAACTAGCACACCAGTGGCAAAAGCACATCACCACTGCTGGGGAGCATATTAGAAAGTAATGTGCTCCTACGCAGCACACTCCTTCTCTGTGTTTTTTGGGTGTTGTTGAGCAAGCACGATGTAGGGAGAAGGTTGTCTCGTGAAAACCAGGAACTGAGGGTGTGTCACGACCAGAGATAGGCATCCTCACGAGGTCGAGCCCTCATGAGGGCGTCCTCACCCTTACCTCATGAGGATTTCACTCAGTGAGGTGAGGGTGAGGGAGGATGGGCGCATGAAAATTCGTGAGGATGAGGGCGAGGGAGGAAAGACATGGTGAGGGGAGGGCGAAGGAGGGAAGACATGGTTAGGTGAGGGCGAGGGAGGAAAGATATGAGGTGAGGGAGGGCAAGATACATTGTCTGATGGTGAGGGTGGTGGCCTCCACCGTACTCCGGGCTAATATTTTTTTTCAGTGCAGCCCGTTATGAATGCCCATTTTAAAACGCTATTTCTTAGGGTGAAGGTTCCCGGGGAAGACGTTTCTGCAGTCTAGAGGTACACGAGGCGAATACGAAAGGCGGGGAGCTGCAAGTCTTCTCCGTCGCCGCGATGTACTACACTGCTGTGAATACTGTGCCGCAAAAAATGCTCTTCTAACTGAGAAAGCTATTTTTTTTTAGAAACTGTAAAGACTTAGTGAAACAACCGTCATAGTGCGCTAACAAGGGGGCACTGGCCGTGCCGTGCGGGTGGCTGCTGGTCCGATGGGACTGCAGCTAGATCGGACCGCAGCAAACATTTTCATTATCTGCCCCGATTCTGTCAGATTATCAGAGTGTAGAGTAAAACATGTAAAAATTATACCTAGTAAGGCTGTTGAATTCCCAAGTTCTAAGCCCTGTTTCCTGGAATGAAGTCCGATTTTAGCTCAGTGAGGTTTCAAGGAATTGGCTGCAGCGCAAAAAATGCTCCTACGAAATTCCACTGTAAAATCAAAGCCAGTTGGCGGCGTGGCTGTGAAATTTTAAGTGTTAGCTCTTACTCATCACGTTTTGAGATTTTCGTGGGGTCTGCTACCGATGGATGGATGGATGGATGGATACGGCTGAACCCTTTACATCGGGCGGTGGCTCAAGCCACCTAGCCATGTCTTGTGAAATTTTACTCCTGTCTTGCTTTTAGCCACCAATCAGATAACCTTCGCTTGGTTACTTCTAACCTCTTAAAATCCACTTTCCCTTCACTATCCCTAAACCCCAATGCCTTGGGTAAGTCAGCCCCGCTGCCTTCCACTGTAGGGCGAAGCCCTTTACAGAAAAGTATCAAGTGTTCAGCCGTTTCCTCCTCCTCTCCGCACGCAATGCACAAAGTGTCTATCTCCTGGTACCTGACTCTATACTTCTTAGTCCGCAAAACTCCAGTCCTGGCCTCAAACAACAAAGAACTTCCCCTACAATTATCATAGATATTTTCTTTGACAATTTCCTGTTTAAAGGTCCGGTATGTTTCTAGTGCCGATTTCGTCAGCATCCCTGTTTTCCACAAAGCTCTCTCTGTTCCTTTAACCTTTTTCTGAACCGATAATTGCTGATTTGCCCCCTTACTGCTGTCCAGATATTTGCTTGTCAATTTTCTAGTTCGCTTTCTCCATTTCGTGTCAACATTCTTTATATACAGGTATCTGAAAACTTTCCTAGCCCACCGCTTTTCCTCCATCCTTCTCAAACGTTCCTCAAATGCTATCTTACTGCTAGCCTCTCTGCTCTCGAAAGACGCCCATCCCATATCACCCTGTACCCCCTGATTTGGTGTATTGCCATGTGCTCCCAAAGCTAACCTCCCTACTCCCCGTTGCCTAATTTCCAGCCTTGCTTGAACATCTGGCCTCATACACAGGACCGCATTCCCGAAGGTCAGGCTAGGGACCATCACCCCTTTCCAGATCCCTCTTACCACCTCATACCTATTGTAATTCCACAGTGCCCTATTTTTCATGACAGCTGCATTCCTACTAGCTTTATTCATTACATATTTTTCATGCTCTGTCAGATACTCAACACTGTTATTTATCCACACCCCAAGATACTTGTACTTATTCACTACCTTTAGCACGAACTCCTGTATTCTATGCTCGCCGCCCTCTTCATTAAATGTCATGACTGCAGATTTTTCCTTACTATACTTGAAGCCTAATCTATCTCCCTCTGTACTGCATATGTCTAACAACTTCTGCAGGTCTTCCTTGTTGTCAGCCATTATCACTATATCGTCCGCATATATTAGTCCCGGTAATGTCTGTTTAATCAATTCCCCTTGCTTGAAAAAAGATAGGTTGAAACCTAGTCCGCTCCCCTCTAGCTTGGCCTCCAAACCTTGCAGGTACAACATGAACAACAAAGGGGACAGAGGACATCCTTGTCTAAGCCCCCGCTGTATCTCTACAGGCCCTGATACATTTTTTTCCCATTTTATGAGCACTCTGTTACCTCTATATATATCTTTTAAAAGATTAATTACTCCATTTTCCACATCCAATGTGCCCAATATGTCCCACAAATGCTCCTGAGTAACGTTGTCATAGGCTCCCCTAATATCCAGAAATGCTAGCAATAAGGGCCTATGTTCCTTTTCCGCAATTTCTATACACTGTGTCAATGAAAATAGATTGTCCTCCAACCTCCTTTGTTTCCGGAACCCATTCTGTAGTTCCCCTAGCACCCCCTCGTTCTCCACCCAAGCCTGCAGTCTATCCTTTATAATTTGCATCACCACCCTGTAAACCACAGACGTCACTGTTATGGGGCGATAGTTACTTACGTCTGCTTTGTCCCCCTTTCCCTTATATATCATGTTCATTCTACTTAATCGCCATTCATCGGGGACTTTCTCATCCACAATCATTTTGTTCACTACCTGTATTAATGTTTGCTTGGATTTTGGTCCTAACTTCTTTATCAACATAATCGGGATACCATCTGGTCCTGTTGATGTGCCACTAGGAACCTTCTTCTCTGCCCTTTCCCACTCTCCTTGCTCAAGTGAAGCTATTGCTGTAACCGGTCTATCCTCCTTCGATAAATTATGTACCACGTGCTTTGCTGAAAATTTTTCCGTCATCCTTGTTCCTATGTGTTTTATTGCTTCATCCCCTTCTAGTCGAATACCCTCATCTGTAACAATAAACCTTTGTTCTAGCCTAGTTTTATTACTCATTGCATTTAGATGTTTCCAGAATTTTTGGGCTGCTTTTCTATCCTTTTTATTTACTTTTGACATCCATTGGGCACCCTTTCTTCTAATTTTCTCATTAATCAAATAGGATGCGTCCCTTCTACACTTTATGAAGGTATCCCATTTTCTGTCTACTTCAGGTTTTGGTTCCCCCCTCTTCTTGGAATATCTGTGTTCCCTGGATGCTTCCTTGCGCTTTTCTATTGCCCTCTTGACCTCCTCATCCCACCAACTCTTGGGTTTGCATCTTTTCCCTTTTAGCTTTACTCCCACCTTAGCTAGCTCTAGCTCCAGTAATCGAGTTAATTTGGTATAAGTCCATTCTGTTTCACTATCCTCAAAAATTACTTTCTCGATTTGTTTGGCTGCTACTTCCAATTGCTTTTCTGAGTAAAAATTTCCCCCTGATTGTTTATCTTGATTCAGTCCTACATTGCTTTTTCTTCTGAAGCTCAACTTGATACGCTTGTGGTCACTACCTAGACTTCTGGAACCATCTTCATCTATGCTCATTACCCCTAATCTGTTATACATCCTCTGTGACATTAGTGCATAATCTATCGTCGAGTGCAGACTCCCCGCCTCCCATGTTATGAGCCCTTCACACTTCTCGGTGCTGTTGCATACAACTAAATCATGCCTGTCACACATGTCCTGCAGCATGCTTCCTGTCGAATCCGTGTACCCATCCAGGTCTTCTATGTGTGCATTCATGTCGCCTAATATAATTATCTCGCCCTGTCCTCCTAGCTCATCAATGTCGCTTGCAATACATTCTAATATTTTCCTGTTTTCCTCTTTGGCATTAACCCCTGTCCACAGGTATACAAAGCCAAGGAGTGTTTGCTGGCCTGCCACTGTTCCTTTTAGCCATAAATGTTCCCTGCATCCCAGTCTAAACCTTTGAAAATTCATACTTTTATGAATGAATGCCCCAATTCCACCTCCCTTTCTGCTGCCCTCTGTTCTATTGCAATATTCCCATGCGTAGTCTGGGTTACAGGGTGGTTGCTCCATGTCTCTAAGATGTGTTTCCGCTAAACCATATACCATTAATTCCTCCTGTCTTAACTGTTCTTCTATTTCCTCCCATTTCAGTCTATTCCTGCCACCTTGCATGTTAATGAAACCTATATCTGAATTAACTTGGCCCTGGCGCTTGCGTCTCTTTCTTCCCCTATGGTACCATTGTCCGTTTGATCTTAATTCTTCCTTCTCTACACTGGTTCCTTCAGAGCTCTGGGTCCCCCCAAAAAAGCTGTTGCCTGGCGACCTATCCTACTGCCCACCTTCTTGCCAGTGGCACCACCGTAGTGGATGCCATCCTGTGCAAAAGGGTGGGGCCTAACCTCGTACACTTCCCTGTTGACCTCCATCACCTCGTATCTTAGTCGTCGACTCAATAGCCTAATTACCCGATTAGTCTCCACGACCCTCCTTTCCGTTTCGCGAGCCTGCCTCTGGACCTCTGGGATTGTGCATATGGTCACATGCACACTCTCAGAGGCCTCTCTAAGCCTACGCATCCCCACCTCCAACTGCGTCTCAAGATTCTGGCTCCTCCCCTGCAGTACATCATTGAGACCAGCATGGATGACCACAAGGTGTTCGCCATCCATGCTACCCACCACCACCTCCCGGGCTCTGGCCATTGCATCCACCATGCACTTTCCCGACTGAGCCTCCACCTGCACCCGCCTGTCTGCCTTCACTTCCGTCAGAACGCCTCCCTCAGCGCCATCTGTGGCAGCAACTAGAAAACAGCGCATCTTGCGCTGAGACTTGTAGCGCTAGCTACAATAGCATTGTAGAAACAACCACCTGCCACGTGCCAATGATGGCGTCACGATCCTATATGGTGTATAGAGGCGGGACTATGTAAGTATGATGTCGGGACGAAATGGCGGCATAGTTTCGGTTTTTCGAATCCAAGATGGTGGCCATTAAAATTGGTTGTGCCTTCCCATTCCTTCCCCCCTCGCCAAAAAATATCCTAAAGCGGGTAGGAAAACTGTCCCGTTACAGGACCGCTGTACATGCATACATTCCGCGATATATACTCTGACAACAAGGAGCACCCATCCGGGGACAGTTGTATACCAACTTTGGGAGGCAAATTAAACCCTGTGGGTTGTGGTATAGAAATAAAACCACAGTTAAATAATAAGTAAACATTGTATACATGCAATTACTAATTTAAGCGTTACCATATCGCACCGCAAGCCGAATTCTAGGCCCACCCTAACCCCCCAAACAAAGCAATTTTCGTTTGGGACATATTTTGATGGGGTGCAACTCGACAGCGGGTAGACGTGCATCGTAATTTCTCTGATAGATGGTGCTAGGCTGCGTGCATGCACGCATAGCCGAGCATGGTTGCAATCCACCCCGTTTCAAAGGGTGTTACATTCCGTTTCTCGAGACGAGCGGCGCGTTCTTCTTCGCTTTCTTCATCTAGTGAATTGAACAGCTAACGCTCGTCACTTGAACGTCTTCCAGACGGTGGCGGCCTCTTTTCATTCACACTGTGAGTAGCTCAGTACAGTCGTATCTTCTTTCTATTTTCTCTGGAATTTCGGTATAGGAAAGTGGTGCCGCAATGTGGTGGGCAAAGCCAACTACTATAGATATCATTTCTATGGAAATAAAACAGCGGCTTAACAGCCATGGTCTCAATCATCGCTCGCATGGCTTTGCATTGTACGATGTGCTAAAAAAGAAAAAGTTTTACTGCTCTCCAAATAACTGGAACATCTCTTGGTTTATTTCTGTCCGTGGTGAGACGTGTGACCATGTAATCGCGCTGCTGATTTTATGAACCATATTTCTCGCAGGCATGGTAGGGAATTGACACTCAGTGTTTGGGTAATGCGTAGACAGGCAAGCAAAAAAATCATGGACAGTTTAGCCTGGGTTATTATCGTGCGCTAGCACCATAACATCTGGTTTGTCATGGTTTATCCTGACTTTCTATGCTTTTGCTTGACCTGAACTGGCTTACTTTTGTTGATATATCATATTATGTAAGTTTGCGTGATATTGCATCATTTTAGACGTGTACTGTGGTAGAATTGGTCATTCTCTGCATTCACAGATCACTTGGAGACCTGATTCCGCTCCTGAGCAGAGGTGCTATGCGCTACTGCCCTTCGATGGCAGGTGCTGCCATTAGTGGGGCTTGCGAGACCCATGTTGACCCTGAGGAATCTCTCGCAACTAATCATTAATTGAACTGCCACAGTGGGCAGCTTGCTCACAATCCGGTGGGCAGCTTGTGATGACGTCACAACGTCACGTGACCAAGGTGGCCCACGTGGTAGAAGCAGGCTTCTGACATACAGGCAACCGCTTTTCGACGGAGTGGAAGCACTAGGGCACTACAATGGCAACCACAGGACTCATTTACTCCAGACTCGGGGAGTTAGTAATTACCATTAATCAGCCCAAATTCTGCATTTTAGCAACCCGTTTTATTTTCAAGTGGCCTGAATAATGTTTTATTTTAAGCAGAAGCATAAGAGCTTCACTGCAGCGGTAGGCCGGCATCGCAATGGGTGACGACACTAAAGAAATAAAAAAACCTTGATAGCTGAGGGAGTGGGATCTGAACCCTCGGCAGCGCTAAAAAAATCAGTTCCGCTGACCGCTGCTTCTGACCACTATGCCATCGCCACAGCTTTTTTTAAAGCACGGTATTTATTACATTGAAAATATTACCTATTTACACTAAATTATTTACTAAGGTTTTAAGAGAGTACACGAAACACATTGCAAATAAATGAGCCGATACTGAGGCAGCAATCGAATATCTTGTGTTAAGACACCTAACATAGGTCCCCGGTTCGAATCCCTGCCGCCAGCTAGACACTAACTTACCCAGTAAATTTATGCTGCACGAAACGCCAAATCGTATGCCACTCCAAAAACTCTGTGACAAACAGTTGAGCCGCAATGGTCATATGAAAATTCCTAAAGATGTGGAATTAGGGGTACCTAGGTTGCCGGTTTGAATCCCTGCCGCTAGTTAGGTTCTAACTTAACTAGTCACTTTATGTTGTACGAAACGCTGAATCGTATGACACCACGCGGAACGTTCTGCGGCTAACGGTTGGCCCACAAACTTTACACGAATGTCGGGATCAAGTGGCCCGACCTGACGCATATTCATATTGCTCACAGCGCAACGAAGATGGCACGGAAGACGAAGGAAAAGCCGAACGGGGTATATATACCGGATCGACATAGTTGAGTTTTGAGTTGGAGGGGTATGCGAATATTCGGAAATTTGGAATACCAAATCGAATATCCTCAGGTTCGGTTATTCGAACGAAAAACAGGGACTATACACGCCGCATTACTGTGCTTCCACGATCGGTATGCTTGGGATGGAGGGTTCAGCTCCACGGTGCGGTCAGTTCGCGTGGCGGTGTTCGTAATCCTTATACATGGCCTCAGAGATTAGACGACACAGCAGGGCCCAGACAGATTCAGCAAATCCAGCCTTAATGCCTGACCTCGGAGGCCATGCCTCATACCTAAGCCCGGGCTCGCCCATCTCATGCTTTACGATGTGGCACTAGTTTATTATCTTCCGTTAAGAAGAGCAAAAGGTACTTTTTCTATGCGCATAACATGTCAGCGACAAAGTTAATACACTTTCTGTTGCGAATCCCCAGATTGAGATCTGGGGGTTCGCAGTGATGGCGTAGAGGTAGAGCATCTGCCTCGTGTGCAAGAGGACTGGGGTTCGAATCCTGGTGCCGCGCTATTTTCCACCGTGTTTAAAAAAAAAAAAGAAATCCGCATGTCGATGGAATTTTATAACCAGGCCTGGGGTGCGGCCTGATCTCGGTGACCAGAACCGACAACGCACTCCCTCACCAGAACAGGATTTGGCCACCCAGGTGTAGTACGTGGCCACAAACTTCTATGAACAAACCAATTAACTCTCGGCCCTCAGTCCCCATCGGCTGTGGAGCAACTGACCACGGCGGCGGTCAGACCTGTGACGCAGCGGAGGGTGCTAAGAATTTCTGGCTCCGAACAGGCCACCATTGCAATCTGAACCTGGCAACGTTTAATGCTAGAACTTTATCTAGTGAGGCTAGCCTAGCAGTGCTGTTCGAGGAACTAGCAGGAATTAAATGGGATGTCATAAGGCTTAGTGAAGTTAGGAGGACAGGTGAGGTGTATACAGTACTAAAGGACGGACACATACTGTGCTATCGCGGATAGACAAGAACTAAATGTGGAATTCCTCATTAATCAGGATATAGTGGCAACGTAGAGGAGTTCTATAGTATTAACGAGAGGGTAGCAGCTATTATAATTAGGCTCAACAGGAGGTACAAGCTGAAAGTGGTGCAGGCCTATGCGCCTGCATCCAGCCATGATGACCAGACCGTTGAAAGTTTCTATGAAGACGTGGAATCGGCAACGAATAAAGTAAAATCACACTACACTGTACTGATGGGCGACTTCAATGCAAAGGTGGGCAAGAAGCATGCTGGCGACCACGGGATACGCTCTAGAAATAGCAGGGGAGAGTTATTAGTACAATTCGCAAATAGAAATAATTTACGGATCATGAATACATTCTTCCGCAAATGAGAGAACAGGAAGTGAACCTGGAAGAGCCCCAATGGTGAGACTAAAAATGAAATCGACTTCGTACTGTGCGCTCAACCCGGCATCGTTCAGGATGTGGCCTTCCTCGGAAAGGTGCGCTGTAGCGACCACAGAATGGTAAGGTCTCGAATTAGCTTAGACTTGAAGAGGGAACGGAAGAAGATAGTGAAAAGGAAGTCCATTAACGAGTTAGCGGTAAGAGGGAATGTACAGAAATTCAGGATATCACTGCAAAACAGATATTCAGCTTTAACTGAGGAAGACGATCTTGATGTTCATACAATGAACGATTATCTGACAGCCATCATTACGGAGTTCGCAGTAGAAGTAGGTGGTAGGGCAGTTCGGCAGGATACCGGAAAGCTATCTCAGGGGGCAAAAGATCTGATTAAGAAACGTCAAAGCATGAGGGCGTCTAACCCTACCGACAGATAGAACTGACAGAGCTATCGAAGTTAATAGTTAATAAATTATTAAGTGCAAGGTAGCCGACATAAGGAAGTTTAATATGGAGAGAATCGAGCATGCTCTAAAGAATGGAGGTAGCCTATAAGCTATGAAGAGGAAACTAGGCATAGGTCAAAACCAGATGTATGTGTTAAGAGACAAGGAGGGCAATGTCATTAGCAATATGGATAAGATAGTTAAAGTAGCCGAAGAGTTCTACACAAATCTGTACAGTAGCCAATGTAATCGTAGTGTTAATGAGAGAGACAGTAGCCCAGAGCATTGCGTCATCCCGCCAGTAACGAAAAAGGAAGTAAAGAAAGCCTTAGAAGCAATGAAAAGAGGAAAAGCAGCTGGGGAGGATCAGGTAACAGCAGATCTGTTGAAGGATGGAGGGGAGATCGTGCTAGAAAAACTAGCCACCCTGTATACACAATGCCTTATGACCTCGACTGTACCAGAAGCTTGGAAGAATGCAAATATTTTAATTCATAAGAAGGGAGACGCCAAGGACTTGAAAAATTACAGACCGATCAGTTTATTATCTGTTGCCTACTAGGTATTTACTAAGGTAATCGCTAATAGAGTCAGGGCAACCTTAGACTTTAATCAACCAAATGATCAGGCAGGCTTTTATTAAACGATATTCCACAATAGATCATATTCACACTATCAATCAGGTGATAGAAAAATGCGCAGAATATAACCAACCTCTAGATACAGCCTTCATTGATTACGAGAAAGCATTCGACTCAGTGGAAACCTCAGCAATCATACAGGCATTGCGTAATCAGGGTGTAGAAGAGCCTTATGTCAAAATGCTGGAAGATATATATATATAGCATCTGCACAGCTACCATAGTCCTCCTTAAAGTCAGCAATAAAATTCCAATAAGGAAGGGCATCGGGTAAGGAGACACGATCTTGCCAATGCTATTCACCGCCTGTTTACAGGAGGTATTCTGAGGCCTGAATTGGGAACAGTTGGGAATAAGAGTAAATGGAGAACACTTAAATAATCTGTGATTCGCTAATGACAATGCCTTGCTGAGTCACTCAGGAGGTGAACTGCAAATCATGATCAATGAGACAGGCAGAGCAGAATGCTGGGTCTAAAAATTAACATGCAGAAAACCAAAGTAATGTTCAACAGCCTAGCAAGGGAGCAGCAGTTCACAATTGGCAGTGAGGGCCTGGGAGTGGTAAAGGAGTATGTCTACTTAGGGCAGGCAGTGACAGCTGATCTGGATCATCAGAGGGAAATAACTAGAAGGATAAGAATGGGGTGGAGCACATATGGCAGGTTCTCCCAGATGAAGAATGGCAGTTTACCAATATCCCTCAAGAGAAAAGTGAACAGCAGCTGTATCTTACCGGTACTCACCTACGGGGCAGAAACGTGGAGGCTAACAAAAAGAGTTCAGCTTAAGTTAAGGACAACGCAGCGAGCCATGGAAAAAAAATGGTAGGTGTAACGTTAAGAGACCGGAAGCGGGCAGAGTGGGTGAGGGAACAAACACGGGTTAATGACATCCTAGTCAAAATCAAGAGGATGAAATGGGCTTGGGCAGGGCATGTAATGCGAAGGCAAGATAACCGCTGGTCCTTAAGGGTAACGGAGTGGATTCCAAGAGAAAGTAAGCGGAGCAGGGGGCGGCAGAAGGTTAGCTGGGCGGATGAGATTAAGAAGTTTGCATTCAAAGGGTGGATGCAGCTGGCAAAGGACAGGGTTAATTGGAGAGACATGGGAGAGGCCTTTGCCCTGCAGTGGGTGTAGTAAGGCTGATGATGAGATTGAGATTAATGTTGCTGAGGAATTTAAAAGATAAGCTATAACTGCGAAGGCAGCGCGTCGCTTTTTTCACGATTGCTCATTGAATATTCGCACCAGTAGCGAATATTCTTCAAAATATTCGTATTCGATTCGGTTCCCTTATTATTCGATTCGTATTCGATTCGGTTTTCAGCCAAGCCAACCGTATTCGATTCGATAGCAACGCTATGCTACTCGCATGTGGTTTGGTTTGGTTTAGAAAAAGTACTATTCGCACACCCCTATTGAGTTGTGGTGGTCGGGCATCACGCTGCCGCCTGTTATTATTTTATTCCGTTATGTAACCGCCTCGGTTACTGTGGCAACCTCTGGGTTACGGTTGGCGTTATAACACATAACGCTGAGACCCGAAACGCGAGAAGTAGAACTTAACGCTCTGAAAGACAGAACAAGGTATGGCTGAGCACATCAATAGGGAGTGTCACTCCGGTTTGAAGTCAGTCGGTTCATACACTTCCCTCAGATGAACAATCAGTTAAGAGAAATCAAATCTTATCATCCTGCCTCAACGCACTGCCGAGCTCTCGAGCTGTGCTTGTAATGTCGCCGTCTTCATCACGTACCCGCTTTCACGCTTGTTAAACTGCCTGTCTCTCACGCTGTAGTTTGAAAGCGTGGTCTTCGTGATCTTTAATCCATGCGCATGAAAGCGTAGACGAGTATGCAGCAAACCGCACGAAATGGTGGGAGATTAGAAGCAGTCAAATTCAGAAGACCCAGTGCTGTGAAATGTCATCGGGTTGTGGTAAATAAGTGACCTACAAAATTTCTTTGTTCTGAGTCTATGATGTGTTTAGCACTTATTGTAATTGTCGTGGTAAATGCTACTGCATTGTTTTCTAAATATTTTTGGCGTACACTGGTTTTTGTACACACTCATAACAACCCTTTGACTCATTTTAGCACACTCATTAGAAGCCGCCGCAGTGGCAGAGTGGTTATGGCGCTCGGCCGCTGGCCCGAAAAACGCGGGTTCGATCCCGGCCGCGGCGGTCGAATTTTGATGGAGGCGAAATTCTAGAGGCCCATGTACTGTACAATGTCAGTGCACGTTAAAGAACCCCAGGTGGTCGAAATTTCCGGAGCCCTTCACTACGGCGTCTCTCGTAGCCTGAATCGCTTTGGGACGTTAAACCCCCGTAAACCAACCAAACCAAACCAAACGAATCATTTTAGCAGTCCATATAGATAACAATGAAATGTTATAAGTGTTTGCATGGCACATGTATGCATTCAGTGCATGCCAAAAGTAAAGGGAGAGTGATATTTTGGGGTTCAACTCGTAACTGTCTCGGTTTTGTCTCACGTTTTAGCTTAAACAACACACGCACAGACACAACAATATAAGCATATAGCCTCTCGTCCAATAGTGCTTTTAGGGCTTGTTTGTATGTTTATTACTCGGTAATATAGCCAGAATTTGCAGACTACAAAAATAACTCGAGTTTTAAAACGACTGTTACTGAGGGTGAGGGAGGGCACAGGATGTGAGAGCGGAGGGCAAGCAAATTTTTCAAAGTGAGGGTGAGGGAGGGCCAGATAATGTTTCAAAATGAAGGTGAGGGTGAAGGAGGGCCATGGATTCAAAAGTGAGGGTGAGGGAGGAAAAGTGAAAATGAGGGCATTTGCCCACCTCTGGTCACGACAGGTGTGGAATTTGTTTAGTTGGGCATTTTATTTTGAAATGCAGTAGACTGTATTTGATCTTAGCAGTAGGTCTAAGCAGGGGTTTTGGAGAGAGGGGTGACGAATGCAGGAGCCTGCTGTAGTTGATGTTGGAGAGAGATAATCCAGCACCATCAACATTGTGTGGTGTAAGGTGGGGTAACCTCAGTACTTCAGAATAAACCTGCTGCATGGTGTTCCTTCCCTTTCTCAGATACATAGGGGAAAGATGGAGGCTATAGACATTTTGCTGCACAAGCATGACACCCTCAGTGCCTTTAGCTGTCGCTTATTTTAACATCACATTACCCTAATCAAGGAATGAGTTTTTGTTGTTCACAGGGCTTTACAAAGCAATTTCGTTGGATAAGTGGCAGCGTTGTCGGTGTAATATGTCGTAAGCATTAACTGTGGGGTCATGTGATACAGGTGGGCCTAGGAGTAAGTACATTTTATGGGGCCGAAGGAGGAGAAGGTAGGAATATTGCATAGTTTTGCTTTGGAGACACTGAGCATACAGGTACAAGGTGTTTCAGTGAAGCCTGCAAGTAACTTAAAACAAATATGGACTTTTTGAGGTACAGAGATAGCTTTTGCGGTGTGGCAACTTGCAGCTTTCTTGGGCTATAGGGGGCACCACTGAAAATCTAAAATTGCTGCCCGAGAAATGATCAGACAGCCGTGCTATAGCCTTGTGTTGTGTTGCGCAGCAATGCATTAAAATGTCTTTGCAGCTTACTTGCCCCTCTAGCACTGGGGTACATTCACACTGAAAGCAATGGTGCAACTAAGGTGAGAGTGCACTGCCTTGCTAAAGGCGAGAAAGAACTCAGTGTGGGCCATATTGTGTACTGTGGCATGAGCAGGTGCATTTCTTCTTATGTCATTTTTTAAAATTATTTTGCATGAGCACCCACCGCGATGGTTCAGTGGCTTTGGCGTTAAGCTATTGATTCTGAGGTGGCGGGTTCTATCCAGGCTGCGGTGGTCATATTTTGATCAAGGCTAAATAAGAAGACGCTTGTATGTTATGTGGTTGGCGCACATTAAATTGAGAGAGAGACCAGAATTTTCGTAGGTGTGTTTTTGGTTTTGAATCATGCATAAGATGTTATTAAATGTGAATCACCATGTGAAATTCACCTGTGCTCAGTGTCTCCTAACCTATCATTTAATTTATTCATCCATCCAGTTTCGGTTTCAGCAGTCGAAAGGTGGTTGCGACGTCACAGGTGAGTAATAGATCACGTGAAGCATGCGTAAACTACAGTATAATATCTTTTTGTTTACTTGCTGGCATTCCGGCTTTTGGAGCAGCTTAGCGCGAGGGTTGGAGTGAATGAAAATGACAATAAGCTGTTATATTGTGGTTTTTGTTTGTCTCACGTGATCTCGTACTTCTTTGTAATGTCGCAGCTGTCGTCAGGCAGCTGAAACTACAGAGGAAAAAAATTTGATTACAAATTATTTATTCAGCGCTGACGAATTTCACATTGTGATCTATTTTTACTAATGTCGTGCACATCATTCCAGAGCAGAAATGCACTCCGAAAAATGTGGTGTCCCCACTCTTTTAAAGCACCCCATGGGGTGTAAATTAATCCAAAACCCTCCACTACGGCGACCCTCATAGCCCATGTGTTGCTTTGGGATGTTGAAGTCCTACTCTGCATGGCTCATTACCTGCTACCTTGTCTGTCGTTTTGTGGGCACAGTCAAACTGTCACAATATTTCTGGGAAATAAAACTAATTGAAAATTGAAAAGGCCCTGGGCAAAGATGTCGCGTGTCTGATAGAAACTGCACGACACAGGTGTGGCTGGTTTGGTGGGCAAAACGCTGGGCTGCTGACAGTGAGGAGCAGCAGGTGTGACATGCACCGAGGCGGCTCAGTTGGCTGTAATTGCCTCGATCACTTGACAAGCAAAGTGGCTACGGCTTGAAAGAAAAGCTGCGACTGCTACTTCCTCCCATGCCACATGTGCTAGCTGCCGGTACTGGCTGAGGAGGCAGCTCCACGTCTCCGTAATGGTCTGCACTCTCGGATTTTGTGCGAGCCCGGCAACTACTGGTTGCAAGCATTGTGCTGGAAACGGATGTTTTAGTGTGCTAGCACTAGATGTCTCGCTTGCGAAAAAGCCGCCCTGTCTGTGGGTGAAACCTGAGGAACAAGCAGGAGGCCACCCTGCCACCTCGGTCACGTGACCTAGGTGGCAGTTAATGATTGGTCGCGAGAGGTTGCTCGGGTAGAGCAACCTGGGTCTCACAAGCCCCGCCGGTGGCGCATCGCTTAACCGCTGCACCACTGCTTCAGGAATGGTATGAGGACTCCCCGCATTGTGTGAATGTAGAGAATGACCGATTCCGCATATATGGTCATGTAGGCAGAACCAAAGCGAATTGTTACGCGAAAGTGGCTAAACAAAGATAAACAGAGCTAAACAAGGGCAAACCTGTTAGCACACCCAAGCCGCATTTAGCTTAACCAGGCAGATCGGAAGCCAATTTTCTTTTCATTTCTCAAAAAATTTGTATACTGTCAAGTGGTCACCACAGAAAAAAATTTACTTCAAGGCTGGTTGACAGTTTGCGCTGGTCAAAATTATTGCTCACCGGTGGTGTTCCAAAACAAACCACCGGGCTGAAATGTACACTGCACGCTGTCATAGCTTTGGTCATAGGCTTTTAAATACAAATCTTCATTGTGCGGAAAATTTAAGGAAGCGCGTCAAAACGCGTCAAGGCGCTTGTCTTTTTTTGCGCTGATGTAAATTTTTATAATGAGTAACCGATGGCTTGCACAAATTTTTTATTGAGTCTAGGATCGAGAAGGAAGGCATAAGTAAAAGGGGAATATCCCGCCTTTAACCACACTGTTAGAGCACCGTGGTAGACAGATAATGTGATTACATTCATGTTTTTTGCCCATACTGTGTGGTTTACATGTGCACATAGATATTATATTAAGTTGTTGCCTTGGCTGTGTGTAAAAAGCAACCATAACATAATAATACACTAATGGTGCTGCTCAACAGAACTGACTGAAAGGATGCTGGGTGGGAGGCACTGTTCGCAGGTATCATCTCTCTGGTGGTATCATACGTGACCGCATGGCCACAACGCTTTCTTGACAGCTGCGAGTACCAGTGGTGGCAGACGTCAGAAACAAAGCAGAGGGTGATTTTCTGGCCACTCTTTGAAAGGCGGGTGGGGGGTGTTGTGGGGGGGGGGGTGAGCGGCCTCATTTGAGCCATGTATTCGATTTCTTTTTGTCGAAGATGGGGTTCGGGGTGGTTTTCCTATGTAAAATTTCATGCGTGCTCCAAAGCCGTGCGGTTTTCGAATGACACGCTGCGCGGCCAGGCTTCGTTGCACTACAGCGCCAATCATAACCGCATTTTCGAAATTTTAAGTAGGGATGTGATTATTGCTAATGGCCAGCCACAAGGGATTTCATCCAGCAGCCTAACTGTAATGGTAGCAGGTTAATTATTGCACTTTAGTTCACCAGCTTAGTAGCCAACATGACTAACGGGCTTTCTGAAGCTGCTAGCATTGGTATTACCACGTTGCAGAGGCCATCTATATAATTCAAAAAGCTTGTTTTAAAAACTTGTGGCATGCTTCGCTGAAACATCCTGTGTATATGTAGCATACATAATCAAATTTTCAATTACGCCTTGCTTCCTGCCCATTTCTTTTTGCGCTTGTACGTTCATGCTTGTATGTAAGACCCTAGGTAGCAGCTAGTTTCGCTTATTGCATATCGAAGCCCTTTGGATTGAAGCTCTCTGTCCACAACCAAGGATTGGAAAGACTTGCTGTCTGTCGTCAACATTTTACTTCGGCCTTATACTTTTTCAGCAAGCGGGATCACAGCGCCATCAGGGAGCAGTTTCCTAAAGCCGAGATCGTTTACGTGAAAGGTGCTGGGCACTGGGTTCACGCTGACAAGCCTGCAGAGTTCTTGGACCTGGTCAAAAAGTTTCTTGCGGACACTGCAACGTAGTAGTGTTACGTTGCCGCAGTTGTATTTTAGCTTGTTAAATGTATATATTCCTTTCCCTGTTATCCTGAACGAAAAAAATTGCTCAATAAATATTGTGTACAAACTGAAAAAGTGTCTGTACGTGTGTGTGTGGTTACAAGCTTCAATGAGAACAGACAAAAAAAGATTTTTTTTTGCCTCTTAAAATAATATTGTCTGGCGCTGCCAACAGGATTGAGATGTGGTTATAAGCTTCAATGAGAACAGACAAAAAAATTTTTTTTTGCCTCTTAAAATAATATTGTCTGGCGCTGCCAACAGGATTGAGATGTGGTTATAAGCTTCAATGAGAACAGACAAAAAAAGATTTTTTTTTGCCTCTTAAAATAATATTGTCTGGCGCTGCCAACAGGATTGAGATGTGGTTATAAGCTTCAATGAGAACAGACAAAAAAAGATTTTTTTTTGCCTCTTAAAATAATATTGTCTGGCGCTGCCAACAGGATTGAGATGTGGTTATAAGCTTCAATGAGAACAGACAAAAAAAGATTTTTTTTTGCCTCTTAAAATAATATTGTCTGGCGCTGCCAACAGGATTGAGATGTGGTTATAAGCTTCAATGAGAACAGACAAAAAAAGATTTTTTTTTGCCTCTTAAAATAATATTGTCTGGCGCTGCCAACAGGATTGAGATGTGGTTATAAGCTTCAATGAGAACAGACAAAAAAAGATTTTTTTTTGCCTCTTAAAATAATATTGTCTGGCGCTGCCAACAGGATTGAGATGTGGTTATAAGCTTCAATGAGAACAGACAAAAAAAGATTTTTTTTTGCCTCTTAAAATAATATTGTCTGGCGCTGCCAACAGGATTGAGATGTGGTTATAAGCTTCAATGAGAACAGACAAAAAAAGATTTTTTTTTGCCTCTTAAAATAATATTGTCTGGCGCTGCCAACAGGATTGAGATGTGGTTATAAGCTTCAATGAGAACAGACAAAAAAAGATTTTTTTTGCCTCTTAAAATAATATTGTCTGGCGCTGCCAACAGGATTGAGATGTGGTTATAAGCTTCAATGAGAACAGACAAAAAAAGATTTTTTTTTGCCTCTTAAAATAATATTGTCTGGCGCTGCCAACAGGATTGAGATGTGGTTATAAGCTTCAATGAGAACAGACAAAAAAAGATTTTTTTTTGCCTCTTAAAATAATATTGTCTGGCGCTGCCAACAGGATTGAGATGTGGTTATAAGCTTCAATGAGAACAGACAAAAAAAGATTTTTTTTTGCCTCTTAAAATAATATTGTCTGGCGCTGCCAACAGGATTGAGATGTGGTTATAAGCTTCAATGAGAACAGACAAAAAACGATTTTTTTTTGCCTCTTAAAATAATATTGTCTGGCGCTGCCAACAGGATTGAGATGTGGTTATAAGCTTCAATGAGAACAGACAAAAAAAGATTTTTTTTTGCCTCTTAAAATAATATTGTCTGGCGCTGCCAACAGGATTGAGATGTGGTTATAAGCTTCAATGAGAACAGACAAAAAAAGATTTTTTTTTGCCTCTTAAAATAATATTGTCTGGCGCTGCCAACAGGATTGAGATGTGGTTATAAGCTTCAATGAGAACAGACAAAAAAAGATTTTTTTTTGCCTCTTAAAATAATATTGTCTGGCGCTGCCAACAGGATTGAGATGTGGTTATAAGCTTCAATGAGAACAGACAAAAAAAGATTTTTTTTTGCCTCTTAAAATAATATTGTCTGGCGCTGCCAACAGGATTGAGATGTGGTTATAAGCTTCAATGAGAACAGACAAAAAAAGATTTTTTTTTGCCTCTTAAAATAATATTGTCTGGCGCTGCCAACAGGATTGAGATGTGGTTATAAGCTTCAATGAGAACAGACAAAAAAAGATTTTTTTTTGCCTCTTAAAATAATATTGTCTGGCGCTGCCAACAGGATTGAGATGTGGTTATAAGCTTCAATGAGAACAGACAAAAAAAGATTTTTTTTTGCCTCTTAAAATAATATTGTCTGGCGCTGCCAACAGGATTGAGATGTGGTTATAAGCTTCAATGAGAACAGACAAAAAAAGATTTTTTTTGCCTCTTAAAATAATATTGTCTGGCGCTGCCAACAGGATTGAGATGTGGTTATAAGCTTCAATGAGAACAGACAAAAAAAGATTTTTTTTTGCCTCTTAAAATAATATTGTCTGGCGCTGCCAACAGGATTGAGATGTGGTTATAAGCTTCAATGAGAACAGACAAAAAAAGATTTTTTTTTGCCTCTTAAAATAATATTGTCTGGCGCTGCCAACAGGATTGAGATGTGGTTATAAGCTTCAATGAGAACAGACAAAAAAAGATTTTTTTTTGCCTCTTAAAATAATATTGTCTGGCGCTGCCAACAGGATTGAGATGTGGTTATAAGCTTCAATGAGAACAGACAAAAAAAGATTTTTTTTTGCCTCTTAAAATAATATTGTCTGGCGCTGCCAACAGGATTGAGATGTGGTTATAAGCTTCAATGAGAACAGACAAAAAAAGATTTTTTTTTGCCTCTTAAAATAATATTGTCTGGCGCTGCCAACAGGATTGAGATGTGGTTATAAGCTTCAATGAGAACAGACAAAAAACGATTTTTTTTTGCCTCTTAAAATAATATTGTCTGGCGCTGCCAACAGGATTGAGATGTGGTTATAAGCTTCAATGAGAACAGACAAAAAAAGATTTTTTTTTGCCTCTTAAAATAATATTGTCTGGCGCTGCCAACAGGATTGAGATGTGGTTATAAGCTTCAATGAGAACAGACAAAAAAAGATTTTTTTTTGCCTCTTAAAATAATATTGTCTGGCGCTGCCAACAGGATTGAGATGTGGTTATAAGCTTCAATGAGAACAGACAAAAAAAGATTTTTTTTTGCCTCTTAAAATAATATTGTCTGGCGCTGCCAACAGGATTGAGATGTGGTTATAAGCTTCAATGAGAACAGACAAAAAAAGATTTTTTTTTGCCTCTTAAAATAATATTGTCTGGCGCTGCCAACAGGATTGAGATGTGGTTATAAGCTTCAATGAGAACAGACAAAAAAAGATTTTTTTTGCCTCTTAAAATAATATTGTCTGGCGCTGCCAACAGGATTGAGATGTGGTTATAAGCTTCAATGAGAACAGACAAAAAAAGATTTTTTTTTGCCTCTTAAAATAATATTGTCTGGCGCTGCCAACAGGATTGAGATGTGGTTATAAGCTTCAATGAGAACAGACAAAAAAAGATTTTTTTTTGCCTCTTAAAATAATATTGTCTGGCGCTGCCAACAGGATTGAGATGTGGTTATAAGCTTCAATGAGAACAGACAAAAAAAGATTTTTTTTTGCCTCTTAAAATAATATTGTCTGGCGCTGCCAACAGGATTGAGATGTGGTTATAAGCTTCAATGAGAACAGACAAAAAAAGATTTTTTTTGCCTCTTAAAATAATATTGTCTGGCGCTGCCAACAGGATTGAGATGTGGTTATAAGCTTCAATGAGAACAGACAAAAAAAATTTTTTTTACCTCTTAAAATATTATTGTCTGGCGCTGCCGACAGGATTAAGATGTTGAAGAGACTTGGTTTGTGAGGTGAAAGCGAAGCTACAATATGTGAAAAGGCATCGAACATGCCAACTTGGAAGAAAAAACTGGCCTTTCATGGCAGAGAATATGCGAACCTGTAGAACATTACTCTGAAGAGCTAAGGGACAGAAGTTGCATGCTGCGTGGAGAGCTGTGAATGGGGTAAGTTGAAGTTGCCACCCGTTGGAAGAGAGAAACGAATGGTTGAAGATTGCCGTGCATTCAAGAAGACAATGGTACAAATATATAAGTGGACGAATATTATTGAGTGGGAGACTTTGATAAGGCACACGGGGTTAGACTTGCTATGGAAAGGGCCCGGTACTGTAACGGACTTTTCAGCTGGTCCTGTGGCCCGCCGGGGTGGATTTCGTCCTGGGGGCTGCCTGGAGCACTGGTGCTCCTAAACCAGCACCGGCTTTGCTTTAATGGGAGGTTTTAGAAATTAGGAGGAGGAATATATACGCGTTTCGCGTTCGTCCGTGGCTGACAGTCAGGTCGCCACCCCGCCCTGTGATTGCATGCCGACTATGGCGGGCCCTGCTTTACATTTTACATTCCGCTGGCGGAGAGCGGTGCAGAGCGTGAAGACCAAAAATCACCCTTCTCCTATGCCGGCGTGGTTCTCGCACCGTACAGGGCGCTCACTACATGACAGGGCGAGAGAGAGAAAAAATATTGAGCGTTTAGGTCCCAGTCCAGGGCTTCTCGGTAGGCGCCTTTGACTGCTAGCTAGAATTGCTTATAAGCTATATAACTAAGCAAAGAAGTGACGAGAGGGTTGTGCGGAGAAGCTGAGCTCCAGGGGTCGGTCGCCTGATGAGTCTCTACATCCTTACCAGCCTAAAATCTCCCCCGTCTCCTGTGGGAACATGCTATATGTTCTGCAGGTTTTCTCCATGAACATGATGCAGGGCTTATGGCGGAAGTCGCGCCGATGAGCTGTCCACACTGTCAGGTACGTCCAATGCGCCGGTGCTGACAGCCGGCGGCGAGTCCGCGCCGAAGATTGCGTGAAGGCCACCGCAGGCTTCACTGCATTGTCCACTAACAGTGTGTCCGCGATCCCCATATGTGAGGTCAGTTTAAAGCAGCAGGCCGGTACTCTGCAGCAGTCGTACGTCAGTCGGCATGTCTTACGGCAGCAGCAGCCGAGGTGACTAATAGATATGGCTGGTCTGTCCACGTCTGACCCGAAAGGATGCTCCCGACAGTCGGCTCCGTCGGAGCAGGCCGCAGAAAGAAGAGGTGCGCAAGTCAGCATGCAAGCCTGGGTGACTTCATCGAATGTGCATGATTGTCGAAAAGCTGTTCGCATGCCTTTAATATAGGTCACGGGAGGGACAACGGCGTCCGCATCGGCAGCGTGGCGCAATGCTGAACTCACTGGCAAAGTGACGGGCGGCTGCGCAAGCGCTGAGTTCGCAAGAGAACCAGGCCATTCTTAGTTTAACGAGACTGCTGAGCTCGTGCGAGGTTACAAAAATTGGCGGTGGTTTAGCTCTGGTTAAACCTGGAGTGACGCGATAGCTGCAGCTGGCCGAGTGGAACTTCGTCACGTGACCAACCACGTGATCAGCCGCGCCGCTGGCAGCTGCTCCGCATCACGTGACCAACCACGTGACAGCGTGGCGGCGCAGCCACAGGTTGGCGCGCCGCCACGTTGAAGGCTCGAAATGCTACCTTAATGTGGTTATCGCTACAAAACGAGTGGGGAGCAATGCCCGCCCCCTCTTCACCGCGGTGCTACATACCGTGTTTCATCTACATATAACATGCAGCTCCGAAAAGTTATCCGACAGCCACAGTGACAATGACTGGTGAAGGCAAAATTACAGAAAGGACATATACATGATGCCGCGAGGAAACATCAGATCTGTGGGATAGTCCTACGCCGTTCACTGCATGAACAGCTTCCAAGCGATCGGCGCAAACCGTACCTACCGGACGGTGTCGGAGCGTCTGGTGAAATTCCAGAAGCTCGCTGCGGCACCCGCGGCCCGCAGCCACTCGGATCCCAGAGCCGCGACTCCCAGAGACAGACGAGTTAAAGAGACAGGAGAAAAAATATGTAGAGAAGAAACTCGGACCCCAACAAGGCTTCCGTGCTCACTCGCTTCGGGCTTGGCAATTCCGCCGATCCTTGGCCTCACGATGCCTCGATTCTGACCACGTGGTTCCCGTGTTGAAGAATCTCTCCACAAATTAAAACAAAATGTAATGAACATGTCGAAGGTTCCAAAAATGCTAAAATAAAACTCATCTCGCAATCAACAAAGCGTACCGCCGGTCTTAGCGATCAGTGTTGACGTTAGGCCTAACTCTTGTCAAGTCCAGACACAGGAACGTTCATCTAACCATTACAATGCTCTAACCGATCAGGCAGTCGTCCAATGTTCCAGGGGCAGGCCCCACATTTGGCACCAGATTCGGGGGGTCCCTCTGTGCGCAGCCGACGGGGAAGACAAGCCTGCAAGCCAGCCACGCGTGGGCGTTACTTGTACTCAACCCGTGTGACCCAAACCCATGGAGCAACAAGTTTGCACGTGGGGCGACATAAGCAGAGCTAGGCAGTGCTCGTTAGAAACTATGTATTAATCTCAAATATAAAAGGAAAGGCACTACGCAGATGAAGGTTCGGTACCAAGAAAAGGAGGCAGGAGGCTTACCGAAGCCTTCGGAACCCTGGAAGGGGTGGCGACCAAGGGGCAAGCGAAGCGGGTTCTTGGTAGTCCATGGCGAGAGAGGTCTTCCCGCGCAGTCGGCGTGTTTAATACACCTCGCCGATATCTGCTCTAGGTGGCAATCATTTGCTCTCGCCACCATGCAGTGTTTGCCCCCTTTCCTCTTACGTCACGTGAGCGCCCAGAGTGCCACCGAGGCGCCGCGGTGGCATCCAGAAACGGGAGGAGAAACGCGTGTGTCCTCCCCCGCTCGCGGGTACCCGGGTGGCACGCGCGCGCCGCCTTGCGGCGTTCGCAATCTCGCTGCTGGCTGGCGGAGGAAACGAGGTATGTGTGTACGCCATACACCTGAGACTCAAACAGGGGCATGCTAATGTGCGAAGTGCGCTGCTGTCGCTTTTTTGTATTACATTAATGCGGTCAAAGAAAGAGCAGCTCATTTCAGAAATGGAGCCAAGCATTAATTATTGGGGGGATGAGTGAGGAAATAAGGAAACTGAACAGTTTGAAACAATGTTAGAGCAAACCGAAGAGATGAAGTTGAAAAGGGCGTTATTCGAACCGGACGTACAGGAGTTGCGGACACAGCTAAATGCACAGAGGGCAACTCCGATTGTTGAGGTAAAATACTCCAAAATGCTGAGCAGTGCGCTAGCAACCATTAGCGATGTGCTGACTTTTGAAGTGTACCTGGGAAATGTTAAAACGTTTACGATTCTGGTTCTGCGGTTTTCGGAACTCACAAAGGCAGCTGCGTAGCGGCCGCGCGCTGCGACATTCCGAACTTCCCGCTGGCATTCCAGTGCAGGTTGCAAGGGGCCGCTTCCCAGCGAGAGTGGCGTGAAATAACTGTCGGCATATCAGAGAGACATCAGCTGCGAGAAGCGGCACGCTGTTCAATCATCCGCTGGAAGCAAACATCTGCTGCGGACACTGGATCATATAGGACGTGCCTTACACGTACTCCAGGGCGTTTTTAATTTTTCTTCCCTGTTCCGATCGACGTGTGCTGGGAGGTTGGTCGCACTGGACGTAGGTACTGTTGCTTGCTCGCAGAGTCTCTGCAGTCTTTACCAGGTGCGTAGATTTGCATGCATTGCGTCATTACGTCTCTCCTATACATATTGCTAGCTCTGAGCTTAACTGCATCGCGCTTATTAACGCGATAGCGTTAACTGCCCCGGCCGTTCACCAGAAAATCCGGTGTCGGCGTTATGAGCGAAGGATCACGAGCATGACACTGGCAGGTAGTGACCAGAGAGAAACCTAGGAGGCAGGTGGGCCACCTAGGTTACGTGACCTTGGGGCGTCATCACAACCTTCCCATCGGACAGTGAGCAAACTGCCCAACGTGGCACGTGGCAGGTTATGACTGGTCGCTCATGATATGAGCAAACCTGGCGCATCGCTTAACCGCTGCATCAGTGCGCCAGGAGGGGTATGAGGATACCCTGGATCTATGAACGTAGAGTAGATGTGCCATGTGCTGCTTAATGTTGCGGGTTTATTTATAATGCCGCGGGAAATGACGCATGACAAGCGTCCAAGCAAACTCATGTTGCAACACCTTTTTTGCAGGGTGGTGGCCCGTTCGATGACCTTTTAAAAAGAGAGTGTAATTGTGTTTAAAGCGCTTATTGTATAGAGATTTTCTTGTTTATAAATGACCTCCTTGGGTGGTGTAAGGGTGAGAGTTGTAGACAACACAATTAAACTAGCCCTGATGGTGTAAAATGGTTCTCATTGTGCGTCTAGCTGGCTATGCTGAGGCCATCATAAGTGCGAATTGCACATACGTCCCATATACAAGAGTTTAATTTATCACCGCAGACTGAGCCATATTCAGTTATGCACGAATCACCACCAGCCGCCAGAGAGAAATGCCTGGGGGTTTTATTTAAAAAAATCTACAAACGCATGCAATTATCCAGAAACCACACAGTAGAAAAATGTGCACCCTTAAAGGTGTAACGCTTAAGTCGGCACACTTTCTACACCCTCATTGTTTTTTGTGCGATGAGCACGTTAGCACCTTTAATGCACCGATGCACCCTTCAAAGGTGCACGGGTGTTGTAGTTCCTTCAGGTGCAAGGGTGCGTAAGGGTTTACGGGTGTTTGACTTGTACAATATTGCAATAGTTCAATCAAGCGTGCGTGCGTTTAAAATGTGAGCTATTCGAGCTTTCCATTAAATGACAGCTGCAGCCTTGATGCGAGCAGTTATGACTGCGATTTGCGCACCCCGTATGTAATAATTAACTGAATTATTTTGGCTGAAGTGCTAAGCATCACTGACTCCAAATAGGGGCTCGCTGAAAAGGCATATATAAACTTGGAGAAAGTATGCGTGTCATGGCAAGTATTGCGCGCAGCAGTGGTGTCTGCTGTGTTCAACTGTCACCTCAGTAGCTTTGTATGACGCGTTCCAGCCATGCTTACTCCTGTTTTGGTTACTTTGGCAAACATATGTGGCAAATTATAGCATCGTGTTACTGTGCGAGCTGGTTTGCTGAAGATTGGCCTTCTTTAGCAAGCTCTTTTTTTCTTTTTTTTGAATAGAAAAATCACGCCGTGAACATCGTGTAGACATCACAAATGTGACTTTGCAGCAAACAGGTGCAGAAACAACGTGAAATACCCATCTGGGTATTATAATTATAGTTGGGGATGCCTTAACTGCAGTGCAAAGTTAGACAGGTCGTCGGCAGATTTTTGTAGGGAATGTTTAGCTTCCCTCCAAGAGCGCACTCCCCCCTGCCCCTATAAAATCGATCAGCGTCTTTTAAAGGAATCAATACCTATGAAACTACTTTAAAGGAATCGAATAAAGGGTGCAACTGTAGCAATCCCACCCTTACAACCGGTGTGACTTTACACCCTTTTGGGAGGGTGCGAGTTATAGACACGTCAATGCACCCTTAAGGGTGCAAATTTTTTCCCAGTGTCACAAATTTCTTTGCATGAGGCTGTCGATTGGAATTAAGGCCTCACCCAGCGTATAACGTTACCGCCAGTCTGCTTTCAGACTAGCATTTTTTGATACCTGTTTGATCAGGGCGTGCGCGTTAAGTATTTAATGCAGCCAAGTGAAGCAATGAGACGACCGCATCGACAAACTGAGGCTGAACTGGTTTGTGGGTGTACCACTGACAAATAAATTCAAATCAGTCATTGGAATATAACGTTGGCTAGCACAAGAGACATGCTTGTGGCCAACGTGGTTAACATGTGCACACAGCAGTGGCAGCGGGCACACACGCGGCAGTCCGTACTGACCGCTATGCAATTATTCTGGCAGAAACGCGTGCTTTGCTCTCGTCTCCACCGTGGCGTCTCCTTCTTGATAAGTGCTGCAACTTCACTGCACGTGCGTTGCCTTTCGGAGCATCGAGGGACGGCGACCGTGCCTAGTAGTCAGGAGCCACCAGCTATACACTGACACCTGCACACAGCAGTGGCAGCGGCCACACACACACATCAGCCCATTCTAGCCGCTACGCAGTATTCTTGCAGGTGGGCTGATTTTTGCGTGCCTTTTCTAATTGCTGTTTTGCGCTCCGCTGCTACTGCAGCTGCTGCTGTATAGTCTCCAGTGGACCCTTGTTTTTTGAACAATGTCGGAATACTTGGCCTGCCATGAGCTTCCTCAACAAGGATGACTGTTTTAGGCCTACCTGTAATTGCGCAACTTGTGATTCGGCACAAAGGAGGAATGCTTCGGCTCCCGCAAAAACTGATAATGCAGAACAGAGCGTCACGTACGGAACCTGAACGAAAAAAAAATCTCTTCTTCCACTTGTTGCAAAGGTCGACGCCCTCAGCTAACTTTTCGTGAAAGTTGATGGGATTGAAAAATCAATTCAGTTGGTTTCCGATCAGCATGGGATTGCACTATGTACTAGATAGTCTTGAAAAACAGAAGAGCGACTGCCCTAAAGACAAGGGTGGAAAACATTGAAACAGGAAAATGCTCGAAAACCAGGGAAATAAAGCTTTCAAATGAACGAATTAGAGCAATACAGCTGCAGACTGAACTATAGGAAGTGCATGGCGTCGCTCACGACCAGCACGAAAACCTGCTTGAAAAAGAAATGAACGACCTAGAGGCTTCGCTCAAACTCTCAACCCTGGAATACTCAAATCTTGAAGCACTGCATCGATTACCAGCGAAAGTTGCAAAGGAACCGGTCATTACTGCCACATTTTGTTTGGCATCGTTAAAAGAGAAATGGGTGTCATGTCTCTCCCTTCTCAAGACCAAGGAACTATTCTCGACAATTTAACCCTGACAAAAACAAACGGTTGCTCTGTCCAGTCCGCTCCAAAGGAACCGAAATGAACTAGCGCTTTGTGAGCGATAAAGACAGGCGCATTTTTTCTCAAAAAGCAGAGGGCGAAAGGCCCTTTGGATATACAACGAGCATGATCCGGACAAAAAATGTCGTGGTAAGTGGCATGCATCCTCAGCTGCTGCCCGTTTTTCGGTAGAATGTCAGTTCTCGAAGATCTTTTCGTTTACCATGATACATAATCTCTTCGTAGCATTCCTTTGTTGGACAAAACGCAGGCGAGGTAGTTTTCTTTTTATCGCCTAAATGCGGACAGCTTGCGTAACAAGTACGAATAAGTTTACAGACTTTTTGTCTTGTTTGAAGCACGTGTTTGATGTACTCAGTTTTTCAGAAACGTGTTTCAATAATTCAGATGATATGGTGCGTTTTGAAAGCTACAAATTTGAAACTGTATGCAGAAAAGTTAAGAAAGGCAGCGACGTTGCTATTTACAATTAATAAAATCTTCGCTGTGAGGACGCATCTGACTACATAGTTCAAAACCCTAATATTGAATCACTTTTTGTGAAGACTCGGCCTGCCTGTATGGAGTCATTTACCGACCACCCTCAGGTTCTCACTAAGAATTCTACAGGATTGTTGAATAGAAGTCAAACAAACTTTCTGCATTGAAACTTAGTTAAAATTATGGCTGACTTCAACATCAACCTGCTTCGACCTTCCCTCGTGTCTAGCACATTTAATGACATATTAATTCTAATGGTTTCTGGAATCTTATCAGTACCACTACCGACATCACCAGCCATTTTGATTCATTAATAGATTTGTTTGACCGGTTACGAACACGTTAACACAATGGCTGGTGTCCTTGCTATTGATATCAGCGATCACCTATCTCTTTTCTGTGTTGTATCAAGAAGGCGGTGTACAGATTTTCCATGTAGAGACACAACGCATACTACACAGATGACAGCAAAGGGCAGTATTGAATAGTTCTGATTTCTCGTGGCCGCGGTTAATTGGCACAGATTGTTAGTACACATGTGCGAATAGTGTTTTTTTGGTTAGAAGTGAATTAGAAGCAAATAGTAATTTTCTTCATGCATGTAATATCGAAGCGAATGTTTCGGATACTTGTGGCACACAAAAAATGTTGAAACGGTACGGCAGGCATTTTCAAAATCATACATTTTTCGAACACACAAGGCCTGTTTCTTGTCGCTCAGCTGTTACACATTCCAGAGGAACGGAATGCTGCATATCTTACAGGTTTCGTTTCAATAACAGCCGTCTTAAAGAGCGTGGCTATCACGCTGTACCGTGAGTTCCTCATTTTTCGTCCAGCTTGACGTTGTGGAAGAGCGGCGGTAAACACACTGGTGGACCGCCGGGCTCGGTGGAGGGGCAGCGGCCTCCTAACGGACACGACGCAGGAGAGAGTGATTCATTACACCACCTGTCGGCCAAGCCCGCGTTCTTGAACGCCGGTTCGCGTGTTCATAAATTCCAAAGCCAACGGCCGTAGAACTTTGCTGGTGGATGCCCTCCATTGCCCTGTGTGACGTTGATAGACGCACGGAAAACAAAAATTGCCTCCCAACTGCGAATCGAACGGCGGACCTCGTGGATGACAGCCGGACGTGTTGGGACTAGAGGGGAAATAATGTGCGCTGTATAGCATTACAGGTCACGCACTCAAGCACTGGTTTCTCGTGTTGGTCTCGTCTCCGCGTTCGCATTCAGTTCCTCAACTTTTCAACTCTGTGAAAGTCGTCGATTTTTCAGTTAATTGAAACCAACGCGACTAGCTCGCTACCCGGGTGTAAAAAAATGGCCCTGGCTTAACTTGGCTAACCCTGGAATTCAGCGAAAAGCAAGCACGCTTGCTAAGCGTCTGAGGCTCGTCCGTGGCAGCTCCGCTACACGCTTGCGACAGCCGTTCTATATATACCGACACGACCACGTGACTATGACGGGGTATCACATGGTGTACGACACCCCAACGGATGTCATCACGTGGCTTCACCTCATCGGATGTTCTTAAGGTCAAAGGTCAACCGAAAAGTCACCCAAGGTCAAAGTTAAGCTAAAGGTCATGGGTCCAGGTCAGGGGTCATTGGTTGTACACCATAACTGTGCCATGCACATATGGTCATACACGGCTAACGTGGTTGGGCTGAAGGTCGTTCAAGGTCATTCTCCGGCCTACGCGACAGCTGCTTTAGTAACTAGCGTAGTGAAGCTTTTCGCTTGAAAATAAATTTCTTGGGCCACTCCATGCCCATCCTAGTTTCCTTTGTGGGTTCTGCCCCAAAAAGGGAAGGAAAAGGGAAGGATGTCGCGGTTGAAAAGTTTGCCCTCCTCCTACCGGAGATTCCTACACTCTAAACACGAATAAGGCTATATGGGAGTAAAAAGCGAGTTAGGGGCACGGTATTCTACCCAAATTCCAGAGTAGATTTAGATCACTATTTACGCGGAAAGCTAGCTCGTGGCAGCGGAGGGATATTCCCGCTGCACAGCATGGTATCGTGATGCAGTCAACAATGGGAGCTATAGGCTTTTAAACGCGGCACCTTGTGGTCTTGAGGTTAGCAAATAGAGAGGATTGAAACTTCGGCTAAAATATTCCTAAGTGCTAGAACTTGTCATGTTTTGAAGAGGAAATTTGTTTCCTTTGCCAACCGAAAGTATCCTGTACTTTTGCGTGACGCACAATCTACCCCTGGGTTTGGGCTCCGAAAACGGAGCGCGCTAGAGGCCAGTTTACTCCCTTTTTACTCCCATATAGGCGTATTCGGGTTTAGAGCGTAGGTTATTGGTGGCATTATTATGCGCGAAGTGGTTTTTGGAACCTTTAGTACAAAGGTAACCCGCGCGGAACATGATGCAGCTAAACTTGATTCTCCTCACATGTAGCTCCCCGCCGCGGTGGCTCAGTGGTTAGGGCGCTCGACTACTGATCCGGAGTTCCCGGGTTCGAACCCGACCGCGGCGGCTGCGTTTTTATGGAGGAAAAACGCTAAGGCGCACGTGTGCTGTGCGATGTCAGTGCACGTTAAAGATCCCCAGGTGGTCGAAATTATTCCGGAGCCCTCCACTACGGCACCTCTCTGTTCCTTTCACTCCCTCCTTTACCCTTCCCTTACGGCGCGGTTCAGGTGTCCAACGATATATGAGACAGATACTGCGCCATTTCTTTTCCCCCCAAAACCAATTATTATTATTATTATTATCACATGCAGCACTGTCGATAACAATGTGCGGACGGGCCGTGTAGTATGTACAGTGCCGCTCGGGATGCAATGCTAATTTAACATCTTGTTGCGTATATATGGACGTCTGTGCCGTTCTTGTCTCTTCAACAGTCCAATTTATCTCTACCCTACTGAAAAACGTATATAGGTTTGAACGGGTCAGCAATAGGATTATGGCACATTTGGTTTGGCTTTATAGGATGGACATCCCAAAGCGGCTCAGTCTATGAGGGACGCCGTAGTGGAGGGCTCCGGATAATTTCGACCACCTGGGGTTTTTTACGAGCACTAACAATGCACAGTACACGGAATTTTCACAATTTTTTTTCCATCGAAGTGCTACCGTAGTGGGCGGGTTCGAACCCACGACTTGCATGCACTGTATGATGTAAGTGCACGGTAATTAACCACGGGTAATCGAAGTTACACGGAGCCCTCCACTAAGGATGTCACTCAAAGGCTGAATCTTTTTGGAAGCTCCATCCTATAATGTTAACCGAAATGTGGCATAATCAATTTGTCTCCTATTCAAACCTGTGCACATTTTTCAATAGGGTAGCGACAGCCAGGCCCTTGCGTGAGCGGAGTCCTCCGGACCATTATTGAGACTTCGGCTGCATATACGCTGAGTTGGAAGGCAGCGTGGTCAAGTGGCGCTCGAACCAAAGAAGTAGAACGGCGAGACGCCATCCTTGGTACTTGTGCAAGCCGACACTTGTGTGTTCGCGCTCCTTTAATTAAACGCCCTGTATGCGGTAACGAACAATTGCACCCCTCGCATATTTTCATGCTTCACAAATCATCCGCGGCGCGCCTTCCGGCATTCGATGAAGTTAAGTTTTCAGCGGGAAAATTGTTTGTTCAAAGCAGCGACATCTTTCGAAACCTAGCAAGAACTTCGTTCGTTCCCGTTCGTATGCACGCCATTCGTACTATTAATGCAGCCGCATCGCTGCATCACACTGAGCATAAGAAAAAGTGGCAGGGCAAACGGAACGAAGCGCCCTCCAGCGGCACGTGGACCGTGCTGCTTTTGAAATTCCGAGGGGAAATGAGCACGGGATCCGCGTCAGCCAATCGCGGAGCGCGGGAAAGGAATGCGGCATACTCAGCAAATTTATAGACCTCCTGCATGTTTGTAAACAAACAAGGTGGCGCTGCAGTCGCTAGCGAGCTCGTGGTAGGCAAAAGGCCAGGGAGTGTCGTCGCGGAGGGGTGTTGAGCGCGGGTTTTCAAGGCTTGTAGGCGCGTTTTCAGTTTCTGCGAATCACATCAATGGTTGATGTTTACAGCTTAGTAATTTCTTGAAGTACACGAGCTCGCGTTGGCCACGTGCGGCGTATTCAGAGAAATAGTTCGCCACTGTGTATCGTATATATGGTTAGTAGTAAACAGAAAGCGTTTCTGCCGTTGATTTCTACGCTAGGCATTGAATAAAATAGGAAGTTTTTGGCACTCTGCTCTAGCCAGAATGATTTTGCTTCGGGACAGTAGTGAGAGGATGTGCTGGCGATATTTCGGCGGAGCAGACGTGCGCTCACCGTCTGCTGACATACGTAGGTGTCATGCTGTGCGAAAAGTGGGGACAGCGTCGTGTACTTATTCTCCTCTAGCTGTCCCGCTTAAGCGCTGTTTTTATCCGCAGGATCACGCACCAGCCAGGCCGACTTCTCCCCTTGTTAAACTGGTCGATTTGGTGAAATTTTTTTATTTATGGAATTATTTTCTTTCTCAGCCCTGGGGTGTTGTTTCGTGACGAAAAATTATAGCAAAATATTAAAGTACGCTCTCGAGATGCGGGGTCGTCGAAAATTGTGAGGTAATTCCTTTGAGGCTTTCTTTGTGTTCAGGGCCGCATTTCTTTGACCAAAGCGCAAGCGAAGAGGCCAAAAACGAGGAAATAAACGTTAATTATAAGGTTTGTTTTCTGACCTTTCACATTTTCTGCGATTGGCATCACTCACACCTTCGTAATTTCGTAACGCATGAAAATAGAATGATTCTATTTGTCGCAAACGATTCCTGAGACGTTGAGGAATGTAATTTCTCTCGATTTTTTTTCCTACAGGTGCAGTATTATGTCCGTTATTTTTGTAAGAAACGTTTTCACATAACTATGTATGCATAAGTGCATGATCATCTAAAAAAAGAAGTAATAGCGTCATATACAGAACAAGGCTTTGTAAACATACTGGCGTAAAAAATTTGCGCACTTTCTACTCAATTAGTTAGAACCTTGAGGTGACTTGACGAGGGTGTTAATTATAATTACCCAAGAACTGCACCAGGTATAGCTAAAAATAAAAGGCATTACCGAAACTAGCGTAGCAATTTCATATTTGCACCAAATTTAGTTTCATATCGCGTGCATAAATAACGAAAATACTTTTCATTGCCGCGCCCCCTCTCAATTTCGACACGTCTGTTAGTAGCACGCCTGCGGCTGCTTCTTTCCAAACAAGCTTCGCGTTCATGGACTGCATCATGAAACATGACACATGCATGATGCAATGAAAAAGCATGTGGCTTTTAGCACACTTAAGTTACGCTATTATAAGCAAGCCAACGTGACCGCGCATGAACTTACCAGATTTCTTTCTACTCGAATCAAATAATTACGTGTCATATTAGGAAACACTTTCTAGTAAATATCAAATGCCATAAAACGTGCCATTAAAACATGCTGTGCTATTAACAAAAGAACGCATTCCTTGGGGGCGAGTGAACCTGCCGGCGGGGGCCCCGTGCACACCGGCTCAAGGTGATAAATGCGTGCGCAGCTAGATACGTGCTTTTTTTCCTTGCGCAGTTATAAGCGTACTATGCTGATGTTCAGGTGAATGAAAGCGGTAACTTACATGCTATTAAGTACATTGAGTGGCAGTGCCGATCGACTCCCAGACTTCGCGCTTTAGTACCGCGGCCCATTCCCCGTTAGCCAGTTTACTAATGCGGTATTTATCGCGAGGAGCCTATCGGGGCTAATTTAAATTTCCTTTTATGCCACTACGTGGATCGAACAGTGACGCAGCTGGTCAATACATGCGGCTTCTGCAGTGCGCAGGCATGATATGTAGCCGCCGGTAGCTGCAGCAGCTGCGGTAGGCACCGGCTGGCCGTAGCTGTTTTGCCTACCACGCGGAAGTCGCTGCTGACATCAGCGCCACCGCATCTTCGTGACGTCGCGGGGTGAAGGAGGTCCATACCTGCAGCGACTCTAACTATATATCACGACAGGCAGTGGCTCGACTATGCGCGGCCGCACAGCTGGCCACGGCTCCTCCTCTCCATTTCTACACAGTCCGTTTCCACCACTACGAAACCTCCGCAAAGGAGGAGGAGGAGGAGGAAAGGCAGGGAGGTTAAACGAAACCTCCGCAAAGCTCTATTATGGGAAGGGCCGAAGCAGCCTAAAGGCTAGATCTACACACGCACGCTCATGGCGATAGCGCTGCACTGGCCATGATGCAATCTAGAGCTTAATTCAGTGTCATGCGCGAGGCGCTGAAGACCCCTGTGCCTGATCCTTCACACTTTTTGCGTAACCGCTCATCGCGGGATTTTCCCCGAAAAGCTTTAAATCTGCAAAAAAGAAAACACCAGAAACAAATATTTTGATTACTCGGAAAAAAATTATTCGGATTATTCGGTAGCGACCAAACAGCTCCAGCTCAAGCGTTTCTTCTATAAACTTGCAGAACGTATCACCTGCTGGCCACATCATCAAGATTAGCGCTGACCACCGTACTGGAGGTGGATAGGCTCCATTTGGACGTCACAACCTGCGTCACTGGCAAGCCAAAGTGGTCCGTTAGGTGCAGTCCTGCAAGAAACGGGCACCCAGAGTCATAACTGGCAGCGGCGACAGCGACCGAGAAGCTCCGGCTCAAGCGTTTCTTGTTCCAACTTACAGGTTAGCACCTTGTGCTCAGTTTAGTTGCCAGCTGTCGCTGCTGCCAGAGACTGACTTGTGTTTTGATGCGTTATCGAACCATTTTTGTTGTTCTGCTATGACACCTGATGTAACTATAAGCTCATAAAGAATGCGAAAAAGATATACAAGACATGCGTGCTGCTCTCAAAGGAGAGTTAAGGCAAGAATATAGGGAGGTGAAAGCTAGCCTTGATTTATTTAGCAAAAACCTTTGAGGACATGACCAACAAAATGAAAGTGATTGAAAAAGACAACGCTGGATTCAAGGCGGAGAACGCTTCTCTGTCCACTGAGTGCGCATTACGAGGAAGCAGACGCTCGAGCAGGAAGAAAACATAACAAGGCTTGAAAAATACTCAAGAAACATGAACCTGGAAATCAAGGGCATTCCAGCTACCGAAAATAACAATCTGTCTACCGTCCTGAAAACCATAGGCACAGACAAAGATCTTATCTGGTTAACATTGATACCACAGCAAGATTTGTCACATACGCTGATGACACCAGCATACTTTTAACAGTGATATCGAGCTTCGTATTTCAAGCGCGAATCTGCTGCTAAATATAAACTACATTTAACTTGCTCTCCACAAACAACACTAAAACAAAAGCTGTTTTCTTCAGGCCAAAAAATTGTAACGTGGACATACATTCCATACTTGATCCCGGCACTGCAAATATTCAAACAGTGCCTGAAGTTAAAGGTGTTGTGCTGAAAAAAATATGTCCTGGAATGCTCACATAGACGTAGCTGCACATAAAATTTCGCGCATTACTGGTATCATGAGCGAATTCTGATATTGCGCACCTTTTAGCATTAACCGCCTAATTTCTAGTGCCTTGTTAACTTCACTTATCAACTACTGCCACCTAGTGTGGGATACAACTATTTTGTCAAACATTACTCAACTTTACATCATACAAAAAAAGGCTATTCGTATAGTTAAAAGCGCTGCTTACGATAACCAAACTGGACCTCTTTTCAAGGAAATGAATATTATCACACTTCCTAACATTTATAAAACAAGGCTCATTGAGCGTTATACTAATGGAATTAAACAGAACAGGAACATTTCAGGTGACATAGCAAACCTGACTCGTAAAAGATATGCACGTAATACTCGCAGTAGTGAACTCTGGAAAATACCTCGAGCACGCACTGACTATGGCTGCGACAAGCTACACATTATGTTCCCATCAATTCTAAACATGAGAAATGTTTCACAGCCACAATACTCTTTTTGCTAAATACGTCGTAGCCACGATGCCTGCACTCTCTATCCCTTTGTCTGCATTTCACCGTACACTCTATACTTCATTAGGCTTTTCAGCCGCCGCGGTGGCTCAGTGGTTATGGGGCTCGGCTGCTGATCCGAAAGACGCAGGTTCGATACCGGCCTCTGCGGTCGAATTTCGATGGAGGCGAAATTCTAGAGGCCTGTGTACTGTGCGATTCAGTGCACGTTATATAACCCCAGGTGGTTGAAATTTCCGGAGCCCTTCACGACGGCGTCCTTCATAGCCTGAGTTGATTTTGGACGTTAAACCCCAATAAACCATGAGCCAAGTCACTAAACTCTTCGTCTATCTTGTACTTATCCTTGCTTATGTCTTGATTTTGTACCAGATCCTCATGTCTGATACGTTGTTTTTGGTTCCATATTTAGGGGCCGTGGAGCCGATCAATCCCAGTTAGAGCTTTTTGTTCATGGTGCTCATCATCTGTAATGTTGATATTGGAATATAACGAAAAATGAAATGAAAGGTGCCACGAGATTTTTTTTTTATTAGCGCCTTTCTTCTCTTCACCCTACACTTCATTGCCTCCACATTTATTACGAAATTACTTAAAAATTCTTCCATAGCGGACAGCGTAGGCAATTCGCTTCTTATTATTCAGCCAGAAGTGGGCGTCATACTGCAACTTTCAAGGACGCCCGTACTTAATCCGACTTGCCCGACTGCATATGAAATCCAAAGCCCTTCATTTCAGCCACAAGCTTCAGAGTGAAAGCTTAGGAAAAAAAGGAATACAGCCCTTACAAAAATTTCTTTAGACAGCCTATAGACTGTCCACATACTTCTGTTTATGAAGTTTCTAGACTGTCTACAGACGAATCCTAGTGTATAGTCAAGAGGCAATACAAATCGTATGGAGAGTCTATAGACAATCTATAGATTTATGGCTATACGCTTTTAGTCGACTTTTGTCTATAGACAGTTCATAGACTATGAATAGACAAAATATACATCTATAGGAATAAAATAGAGTCTGTCAGAAGTCTGTAGACTATTTTTATACGAAAGAAGCTCAGGAAAGAAGAACTGCTTGTAGTTCATTTCAAGTGTTCGCTACAAAGCCAAAACAGTACGAATGTACAGCGTTTAAGGAAAATCCAACAAGGGAGCAAACCCTGGGATGCGTTTATTCCTCTAATTGAGATGTTTCTGGCGATTACATCACGCGCCTGACTTACTCCATATTTTCGGCTTAGGAACTGGCTAGCGACACCAGTTTTGTTTGTTCTGTCCCAAGTTTCTTTCGCATCAACACGCACTCGATCGAGGGAAGTATAAACAAGAGGCAGAAGGAGCGAGTCTTGCTCTTGCCTCTGTGGAGATAATTCTGATAACTTTGCGATGCAGCGTGTTTAAACCTTTCCGCGAACCAGGGGTGTATGTTTGGGTCACTTTTGATATAGGCTCTTAGGAGGAGGGCTGGAGGTCCCATTCAAACCATCCATTTCTTCGACTTTTTTCGCCTTAAAAAATAGGGCTCAGCCTCGTTTTCCGATGTAAGATTCCCCCCCCCCCCCCCCCCCCCCCCCCCCCCCCCTTCATGCCCATTTCGAAGGCGTCCTTGCCGCAGAGCGGTGTGTCACTTTTTTCGCAGCTGCTTTGTAAACCCGGCTAATTCTTCAACAGCATCGCGCAAACATCGGACAAAAACGGCTGTGTATACGCCGCTCTGTGACAAATCCGAGCATGGAAACAGGCTGTAAACGACAAGAACTTTGTTGGCATGTGCGTATCCCCATCTGTTTTCACTCCTGACGTCATCATACCCCGCTGAATAGCGGTTTGTTCGATGCTCATGCCGTTAGCGGTCTGGTCGGGCGTACGTACCTGTTTCCTTCCCCGGTTTAATTAATGGAGTAACCAGCGACATTTCGCTTGCGGGCGGAACAGTACAACGTTGTCAATCATTCTCGCATGCAGACGGAGAAAGCGGCGGCCGGAGCAACACTGCACAGTGCCGCCTGAGCATTCGCGTTTGCTGCCTCCACTCGTACACCGTACACTGAAACGGAAGGTTCGAAAGCGGCACACTTGTCTGCCCTTTGAACCATAAGGGGAGAGCTGCTAAGGACTATACTCCCATGGCGGCAACGCGAGGCTTCCTGCTGTCACGGGTACTATGGATGTCACGAAGTCTCCTCCCCGAGTTCATCCCGGCTGCATCTAGAGCGGACATTGGGAGGGCTACAGCGTCCGAGTCATGCCATCGTCATTCGTCCGTACGTCGGCGCTGCCATGGCAGGTATGTAACCCGCTCAGCGATTAGCGCGCTCGGCTACTTAGCCGGAGTACGCGGGTTCGAACGCGACCGCGGCGGCAGCGTTTCGACGCAGGCGAAACCCAAAAGACGCCCGTGGGCTGTGCGATGTCAGTGCGCGTTTAAAGTACCCCAGGTGGTCGAAATTTCCGGAGCCCTTCGCTACGGCGTCCCTCATAGCCTGAGTGGCTTTGGGACGACTTTAAACCCTCATAAACCATCATCGCCATTTCGTGCGTCTCTTCGTCAACGATCGGGAAGATGGCTCATGGCCCCGGGTAGTGTTACGAAGAGGACGAAGTTTGCAGTGGCGCGGTACGGAGCGCTCGCGCTATACCAGCGGCCATCATATCATATGGTCACCATCGTACATCGCGCCTAACTTCTTCGGCTGGCTGCCACGTAACATTTGGTGGAGGTGCGGGGTTTCAAGCCGCCTTCATATTTGAAAAAGCGTATTAAAAAAATTTGGTTTATTTATGATGAAACACCTGGTGCGCGCGTGTATATATATATATATATATATATATATATATATATATATATATATATATATATATATATATATATATATATATATATATATATATATATATATATATATATATATATATATATATATACACCGGGTGTTTCAGCGAAAACTTTGAAAGATTTCAGACAATAGGCTTTCTGGGCTGAATATATGGCTTTTGCGGCATAGTATTACCAGTGTTGGCGGACACCAGAAAACCGGTGAATCGTCTCCAGTAGTAAGCTATGTAACTAATTTTTACTAATTGACTTTTTAACTAGTACAGTCAGGCGCCCAGTGGCAATAGAGATTTATGCACATGCACCGGGGGTTTGCTTTGCCTGCATGAATTTCGAAAGCGCGTGTATTTTGACATGATGTTGCCAAAATTTGTTGAGCCACAGCGCCGAGGGTAATGGCATTTTCGAAATTCTAAAACTGTCACACCTATTACTAACGACCAGCCACAAATCTCTAATTGCAAGCAGCTGCCTAACTGTAATAGTTGAAAAGTCATCATCATTAGAAATAATTACAAATTAGTTATCTGGCTGACTGGTTAATATCATTCACCTCTTTTTTGGTGTCCGCCGACGCTGGTATTATCGTGCCGAAGAATCCGCCTTGATAACTCAAAAAGCCTACTTTAAAAATTTACTAGCGGGCTGCCCATATACCATGACAACGAAAAGCTATCCGCTAGCTTATATGCGCCTGTATGCCTCAGATCATCAATTTCCACGGTGACGACTCAATAATTGTGCACAACTGCTGAAATTGCGGGAAGCTGGCGAAGTTGCCCGCGAACGTAAGCACTATTCCGCTTCATTCTTTGAAAATAATAAATCAATCAATGTAAACTGAAGGCGGGGGTTGGGGACCTACTTGGTATGTGGGGTTGGGGTTTCACGTCCTGGAGTCGTGCATATGAGCTTTTGAGAGGCATCGTTGTGGTGGTCTGCGGATAAATTTCGGCCACCTGGGCTTCTTTAACGTGCACTGACATCGCACAGCACCGTGGCGTTCTTGCATTTCAGCGCCATCGAAATGCGCCCGCCGCGGCAGGGATTTGACCCCGCTACCATGGGCTCAGCAGCTGAAAGCGTTAGCCATCTACTATAAGCCACCACGCCTGGTGCTTATATTTGCTTTAATTCCCCTAATTTCTCTGTGAGTGCCCTGCATTTGCGAGCGCAAGACACACACAGTGTTGTGCCCTGGACCGCCTCGATCCTCGCCCATTAACAGAGCAAAAGATCCTCGGTCCGTGGCCACATCAGTCGACTGCCCTCAAGGCATACAAGGCACTCTTTGCCTACTTGAGAGCGACTGGATTGAGTGACAAATTGTGACGGGGTTGTGTGTGCGTGTGTGTTATGCCTTTTCCCCCTTCTCTCTTCCTCCTTTTAGCCCCCTAATCCCTCTTCCCCAGTGCAGGGTAGCCAACCGGAACCCCCTTTCTGGTTAACACCCCTGCCTCTCCCTCCTCCTCTTTATCTATAATTCCCCTCATTTCCTTCCCCAGTGGAGGTTAGCCAACCGGAAACCTTTCTGGTTAACATACCCCTCTCTCTTTATCTATCTATTTATTCGGTATAGATAGCTTTCTATGGTATATTGGGTGGCCCACTGAATTCCGCTTCAGCGCATTATTTTCGGCTTTGCCACATCGTGTTGTATTCTTTCCTTTCAGAGATGAAGCCGTGCGCCTTGCTTATACACATTACAAACCGGATGACACGGCGAAGTCGACCACGTTACCGCCGATCATCGTGCTGCACGGTCTGTTCGGATGCCGCAGGAATTGGGACGCAGTGTCGCCAGCGGTAGCCAGGGCGACCGGACGGAACGTAATTTTGCACCAAAAGTGCACTTATTTTCGTGTCTTTGAGACGCAGTAGAAAGAGGGTAAAGAATGCGACACTGCTTGCAAATGATTTAACAGTAACTGAGCAAGAAGTGAACAACAACAATTATAACTGTTGTTTCACTCGGGCCCACACCTCAACCGCAACATGTAGGATAGGAGTGAAAGGTGGAGGGAAAAGAAGAAAGAACGTTATGTTCAGAGAACACCAGCCCTTTTGCGCTTGCGTCCGCGGCTGTGACACCTGGTGGGTGACCAGGTGGCGTTGCGCTCCCTACTGAAGGCCACGTACAGCCTTTTTCCTTGAAATTTGTTGGGGCCAAATTACACGCCTTCCTCAAAGCTACGTGATAAGACAGGAGCAAGCGCCCGCGGCGTATTAAAAAAAATTGACAGCTTTCACGCTTGTTGTATAAATCACGAAAATCAGCGAAAGCTAGCGCAAAAGTAGTTTTTTTTTTAAACCTCTGCGGAATCCCTTTCTTCACGGCGTCTTCCAGGCGTCCACCCACTCAAGCAATGCTATAATAAAGCGTAAAAAGAAAGTAGTTTGCACGACTAGACACGCACGCCTGACTCAAAGCATCGTTATGCGTCATGGAGAGGTCCTCGGTCTGGGTAGCCCTCCGCTACCCTCTGAACCCAATTTAGGATCTAGTCCTGGAGATCAGGCGTTGGGCTGCGTAGGGCAGCCTCCCACTGCTCCTTTTGAATTAATATTCAGGAATTTTTTTTTTGATGGGGGGGGGGGGGGGGGAGACGAATGAACACAGCCCCACACGATGTGGTATAGACCTCTCTCTCTCTCCCGCTACCCCGCTCCCTTTTGGGGTAAATGAAGTTGTCATTCACTGGCTTCTGCACCATGGACGCACCCTGTTCCTTATCTCACTCCGTCCTTCATCCCTTCTAGATTGATGTGTCCACAGACAGGGATACAGTTACTTCGCCCTTTCCTTTCCTCGTAACCAATTTTCACGGTGCAGTTGTCCACAGAGCGTGAGACTGCTACCGCGCCTTTCCTTTCCTTATGGCTGAGGTCGGGATTCGGAGCCCTCCACTACGGCACCTCATTCTTCTTTTCTTCTTTCACTCCCTCCTTTATCCCTTCCTTTACAGCGCGGTTCAAATGTCCAACGATATATGAGACATACTGCGATCTTTACTCTCCCCCAAAACCAATTATTATTATTTATTAGCCAGGTTTCGCAGTAGGACGATGAGGAAGGCAATCGAGGCAGGGGAGGTACGCGCGTTAAGGAAGAACAAAGAACCGTTTTGTACGAGTATTTATTTACATGGTGAGATTAGAGCATGTTGCCGGATGAGAGAAAAAATTACGGGACGGTCAAACATCTGATTAGACATGATGGTGATGATGATGATGATGATGACAAACTGCTGTATAGAGAACAGACTGCATCGCTCACTTACAGTTCCAGAAACGAGGGGGCGGCACTTGCGTAACTCATTCTGCGTTATATAAATCTTGTAGCCCTCGTGCCGGCTTTCAAGATCGAAATTTCTTCGCGCGTGGGCGCGCATGCGCAGGTGTTCGCGGTGGACCTGCGCAACCACGGGGACAGCCCTCACTCGGACCACATGGACTACCCGCTGATGCGCGCCGACCTGGAGCTGTTCTTCCGCGACCGGGGTTTCAGCCGGGTATCCTTCGTGGGACACAGCATGGGCGGCCGGGTCGCCATGAGTTTCGCCGTCAACACGGTCAGAGAAATCGACGCGCCTGAGAAGTCCCCGAAAAATATGCGTGCAAGATGTTCCTCTCAGCAACAAGTTTCAGTAATGCATGAGCTGACGTGCTAGCTAGTGCTCTTGCGTCACTCGCAGTTTGTCTTTTAGTGCTATACCAGAATGAAGGAACACTTATTCTCGTAATGAGAGAAATGTGCTACCTCTCTTCAGCAGATTTTATTGGGCACCTGTCATGTCACTTGATACAAACCCGTCATGTTACCATGCAGAGACAGTGTTATCAGTTAGAGCGACAGCCATCCGGATGCTTTTCTGCGGATTCAAAAACTGCGAGTTAGTGGCCGCGAATGCAGTTCTGCATTAAAACGTAATGCCATTCACGTCCGTAGTTGACACAGTTGCCAAGGAATTAAAAAAAATCGGCGCTGCGATCGTACATTCACTGCGGGAATACCGGGCGTTATGAACTTCCTGCTGGATTGTCTACTAATTAATCAAAAACATGGATTCAGCTTGAGAAATAGTTTTTCCTCAAGCGAACCTTCGAGTGTCGTTCAGAAATTCACGAATATCCTGAAGGCTTTAAGAACTGCAGCCAAAGTATTTTCATGTTAACATGATTCAGGATATATAATATTAAGCCGGAAATGCGGTGCAGCCACAGATTTCGCAGTTTAATCAGCATTTCTGTCCCAAAACAAGTAGAACCGAATACTTGGTTCAAACCACCGCAACTCAAACCTTGCTGACATTCCGGTGGCGTCCTTTTGCCCTCTGGGCTGCTTTGATAAGATCTATGCTCTGTATGGACCTGGAGACCGAATCAAGTCCTCCTCGCTTGGGTGTCCAGTAGGAGCCGCCTGTGTTCCCGGAGCTATTTGTTGGTCCCGTAGAATAACGCGACGCATTGCCTCTTTTCGTGCAGCCCGACGTGGTGGAGCGCTTGGTAGTGGTGGACATCGCGCCGAGCTATCTGCCACCAGCGCTCACTGCGCAGTGGCTTCCCTGGCAGATACAGGCCATGGAGACCATCTTGTGGCTTCTCTCGCCGCACATGAGCCTGGACCAGGCTCGCCAGGTGGCCGACCAGTTTCTCAGCAGCCAGATAACAGTGAGTGTTCGCTTATGAGAGCAAAGCAGTATAGAATTGAACTGGCTGTTGGGGAAATGAAATGACGCAGTATCTGTCTGACATATCGGTGGACACCTGAACCGCGCCGTATGGGAAGGGATAAAGGAGAGACTGAGAGAAGGAAGGAAGAAAGAGGTGCCGTAATGGAGGGCTCAGGAATAATTTCGACCACCTGGGGATCTTTGACGAGCACTGACATCGTACAGCGCACGGGCGCCTTAGCGTTTTGCCTCCATCGAGACACAGCCGCCGCGGTCGGGTTCGAATTCGGGTACTCCGGATCAGTAGCCGAGCGCGCTAACCACTGAGCCACCGCGACTGAACTCTAAATCGAAAACACTTTGGAGTTCGTACACTTTGTACGAACCTGCGCGAGTGACGACATGCCTGGCTCGTCTTCGGCTGCAGTGGTATATACAAACCGCGTGGACGAACTTAGCTCGTCTTCTGTAGCTAAAGTGGTTAAGGGGACCCCAATCAGGCACCCCTTATGTTCAACTGTTCTCATTCTAACCTGGCTCGTCTTCGGCTGCAGTGGTATATACAAACCACGTGGACGAACTCAGCTCGTCTTCTGTAGCTAAAGTAATTAAACGGACCCCAATCAGGCACCCCTTTATTTCAACTCTTCTCATTCGAATGAATTAGAAGAGTTGAAAATAAGGGGTGCCTGATTGGGGTCCCTTTAATTACTTTAGCTACAGAAGACGAGCTGAGTTCGTCCACGTGGTTTGTATATACCACTGCAGCCGAAGACGAGCCAGGCATGTCGTCGCTCGCGCAGGTTCGTACACCCCCTACCGAGGACAAGCTTGGTGATCCCAGTGCTTCCAGTATCCGCTAGTATCCGATTACAGCCACATAATTGGTGAAATATGTCCAGAATCCCTCCTACTTTATATCTGCGGGACCAGCAGAGTGTTTTCTACAACAAGAGAAGAAAAAACCTTCAACCAGCTTGCTGACACCGAAACCTTCATTGTCTTTGTTCTGCACGAGGAAGAAAGAGGCGGAAAAGACGCGTCCGGACTTCAGGCCGAATGCAGTGGAGATTCTGGGTGCTGAAAACAATCAGTCTCGCAACCAAAATTAGAAAGGAAGGGTGTCCGACAATTTGGCGTCCCGTCTAATTTAGAGTACACCGATATACATGTCGTTGCTTCATTTTCTCTGACCGGTCCGAGGACGAGAAGAGGAACCGAAAAAGAAACCCGGATGTGGTGTGAGGACCGTGCTGTGGCAGAGTGCTCTTTACCCTTCTTTGAGATGTGCTGTACAAATCCAGCCCCATAGCTACCAAACCAGCTCTTTCAAAGAAGTTATCGCTTCCAACCGCTTTTCTTGAATACGTAACGAACCGTGAAAGTGAACTTTCCGGGCGAACTCTTTAGGCACAACAGCGAACTACCGAAAATAATGCGCAGTGAAGACCAACTGCCTCAGATGTTTTGCAGTGAAGCCGAACGTTTAATTGCTTTCTGATTGATTTATTTTAGTATTTTATGCAGAAATGAAATTCGATTTCTTGCTGTTTCGGGTCTTTATCTTCTTTATAGAATCCATTAAAGCAACTAAAAAAACTTTGGTATTTTTGATCGCTTTTTTGGAAATAATCTATCAGGCAGGGGGTTAATACGCGTTACATTGACGGTACCAAAACATTAGTTCGAATTAACCGGATGCTAGAATAAAGTGAGTTAGAAGTAGCGATATTCCACTGCACTTAATTATCTGCACGTGCAGATGTCTTGCAGACAGGGAGAGCGCCGTAAGCAATTGGGTTGGCCATCTCGTTTTGCTCTCGCCTTTCGGTTGTCGACGGCCTGGAGACGAACAGAAAATGTTTACCAGAAACGCAGAAGAAACGCAGAAAGACGGGAAGCCTCACTCCGCCGACCAACGTTTCGGCACGTGAACTTATCTTCGTCTGGGCGAAGACAAGTCCCGACAAGGCTATTTCTCTTGTCGAAACGTTGGTTAATGGACTACAGCTCTCCCCCCCCCACCCTTTCGGTTAAAGTTTGTGTTTAGAGAACCGTCTTCTTTGCTATCTTTTATGCCCTGAAAACTTAACGGGTACCGTACCGAGCGCAGAAACTGCTTTATCGCTGAAGTGTGACGTCATCTGTAATGCGCTCAGGTCAAAGACCTAATCACCGGCGGCTTCTGTTGTCTTGATAACAGCAATGAAAAGTGCGAGAGTCGTATCTTGGGATATTTGGTGCTTTACAAAGTGACCTTAGGGGAAATAAAATCTCGTCAACATAGAAACTGCACTGTAAAGGAAAGTTGTAGTACCCCACGAGTGTTGCTGGAGGGGCAAAACATTATGGTTGCTGTTGAATTCAAGGACAGCCAGTGTGACCTGACGGTTCCCATTTGGTTTGATTCAAGAGATGTAGCTTGAAACTTTCCCGTGTGTTTAAAACGCAGCCTGATAGCTACAAAGTGCTCGATATCCGCCGTGTTTCCTGGACGCCTGAGGCTGTTGCGGATACGGTCGGGATTCGGTTGTGTCGGAGGTACAGTCTGGGTTTTACTCATTATTTCAATTTTCCGAACAGAAACCATACGTTCGGGAGTTCCTGCTGACAAATCTGCGGAAGGGACCTCGCATGTTTGAATGGCAGCTCAACCTTAAGGCCATCAAACAAAACTTGAAAACAGTGACTGCCCTTGACTATCTAGACAACGGAGGTTCCGACGTCGACACACTGTTCATCAGCGGCGAGGATTCTATTTACATACAGTAAGACCACGTTGGCTGCTGCTTTTTATGCGCCATCCTGCTGTGATAGGGAAAACCTGTGAGGTTTCTCCGAAGGCCGATAAGAACCGAGGAGCCAGGCTGCTTACAGTGCAGGCCAGTTTATCCAAGATTCCTCGCAGAATCCTGGCGAAAATTTCAACAGAGTCAACACACTATTCAAAGAAATTTTTGTGTGGTAACAAAGGAATGCCTTCATATTTGTTTATTTACAGAACATCAATAACAATTGTGCTCAGTTCTTTACATGAGGAGTGTACTGATTAAAAAAGATGTTAATACAAGCGATTCGATGGTTGTTTCGAAGCAAACCCGGCTTGCAGTGAGGATGATATTAGGGGTAAGATCTTGATTAGAGTTGTTAAACATCTGCGCTGTGCGTGTGAATAAAGTGGGATCATTGGAGGGGTTCATACATACATAAATACCTAACAGAAGCGAGCTATGTGATAGTTAACTAATTGGTTGTAAGCTAATTTTACCACTTACGAAAGGAAACGAGCGATGTGTTGTTAGCGTTTAGGATCGGCAGCCAGCTGCGACAACACCCACCTAGTTTTAAAAATTTAGGTTGAAGCCTATTAATATCAGCAACGTTGCTAACAGTAAAGTAAATGACACAATTGTCACCGATTAAACTGATGCTTTATGAAATAATATTTGGAAGCCGTTAATGTAAATCAAGATGAGGAGGTGGCCCAGAGACTGTACCTTGCGGTACAATAGATAGAATGTTAGATAGAGAGCAAGGAATATTATTAACGATTACAAATTGTTGACAGTCGATAACAAAATCCTTTATTTAGAGGAAGCGAACATGATCAGATCATGATTTTTTAAAACAATTTTCCTATTCATAAACAAAAAAAACATTTCCAACAACAGCATTGCGAACTCGGTACTGGGATAATTTTGAGGATATCTTTGCTACTGATCAATATTCGCATGAAAGGTCGAAACGCATGAAAGGTTGTCGCAGAAAGCTAAACAATAGGAAACGCAGAAGGTATGTAAAGATGACGCAAGTAGAAGTACAGCCAGGATCAAAAGTCCGGCGCAATCCGCTGGGCTCGACTTCAGGAGTGCATCGATAGGTGGCGCCCACGTGCAGCGCGGCAGTGTTCGGAACTTGTAACGGAGGTCAGAGACTTTTGGTTTCGACTGTACTTGAAAAGGACTGGTATATATTTGGATTAGGCGTCACGGCCGCATGGGCAAAGGTAGGCCGTCTGTTGCACCGTCGTCAGCCTTTCTGAGACACCCATATTTAGATCAACCTACACATCTACAAATACTTCACATGCGGTACACAAACAGAAAACACGATAATAAAAACCAGAAGCTCTAGAACTAGGAGGCGTTGTGACAGTCACCACTTACACATCGCCCAGCTGACTAGTGTCTGTTTTAGAGCGCGTTCGCACGATATAATGTATTGCGAAAGTCTGGACCTATGGACATTCTATCGCTGTCTGATGCAATTAACGAGTAAACTCAGTGCTGACTCTTCACCAACCATACTTTGGGGACGATCAGTTTCCACAAGATGATGTACGGTATTTATTACTGAAAATTAATGCAGGAAAGGCAACGATGTCTGCGAAAATGTTCAGCGCTCACGTGACAATATTCCCTGGTAACCAAAATGGACGTTACTTAACTGGGCTCGTAGTGTTCTGCCCTTATCTGGTCTTGGTCGGTATAGTATATATGTGATCAACTTGGTGTACGAGTGAGAGTCTGTGCAAATACGAAAATTGTGCTCTTATGCGCGCTTCGGTCGATGACATGATATACATTGTATCTACTCTGAGCCGAAATATCACTCCCAATTCTTTCTGACAGTGCCGAAGGCCACGAAGCCCTCAAGCAGTCATTCCCGAACGCTCGCATCGTCGCCATAAAGGGTACCAGCCACTTTGTCTACAAGGACAAGCCCGAAGAGTTCGTGAACTTGGTTAGAGACTTCATGTCCGAAGCCTCAAGCGGTGTATTCGAAGAAAAGGAGGAATTTCGTGCTGAGGAGCCGAAGATAAGACACGTACCTTGAATGCGTCAAGGGAAGAGACGGGAGAATTTTCTGTCTTGTCGGCAAGTCTGGAGAGGCTTAAGATTTAATCGGCAGGCATCTAACGCCTCATTACACGGGCATGCAGTTTCGATTACCATTGAACATATCGGCAGTCGGACGCATTTACATGGCACTCTCCACGAAACTTAGTTCAGCCCAACCTCTCGATCAAGTGATCACGCCACATGGTATCCGTTATGAACTAAAACAGGTTTGTATTGTGTTATTTTTTAACTTAAACGCAAATTTCATGTATTATTTCAAATTTTCACTTCTGTCCAAGCTTTGTGCTTTGGGTATGCCGAAGTTGAACACCCCACTGACCCGAGACTATCCAGTAGATCTGGGTGTGACAAAAATTCGTACCGTTGATTATGTAAATAGGAGAAAAAAAAAACTGAAGGCTTAGCATCAATTTTTTTTCTTGCTATGCCGACCCACGCGTTTATGCCTTTAGTCTCTTGCGTTTAATGCAAGTTTTATATGCACGGCAGCAACCTTGCGTAAGGTTTGAGAACTCATGTGGCCGCAGGAAATTTTGCCGACTCTCCCGATATGGCGGGACCGTCAACCGCCATCTCATCAGTTGACCCGTGCAACTGGGACTGTCCGTATAGGCTGAACTGAACTGCCGTTGAGCCCTCAACGACAGTTGCAGTTGCCTTTTAATCTACCGCCCGACTGCCGTTTAAGCTATCATTCATTGAAAACTTCACTGTAACAGGAATATTATAGATATAACAATAACATTTTGCAAAGGAAAACTTGCTGATGATGCGGTGCAAGTGGACAACGCAAAAAGTGGGGCTACTACGAGGGGACGCCTTCAAACATAGGTGTCACTGTCGATCGCTCTAGTATGCTGGAAATGCACAGCAATTAATGTGGGCGTTTATGATTAGGCCTAGAATTATCGTTGACAGCAAAACCAGGGTATCTGACGGAGTGTTTTCAATCAATCAATCAATCAATCAATCAATCAATCAATCAATCAATCAATCAATCAACAGTCAATCATTGAATTTTTATCGCACGCTATTGCAGGTTGTTCAAGCGTATTAATTCTTTACTTGTCACGTGCTTTGACATAATGCCTTTGTTTGCGTGTGGGAATAAATCAAGCCAGAAGAATTGTGGTCCTTTTTCTCCGCATCGATGTTTTGCCGCAAAAGACGAGAAGTGACGACACTGACGAGTGGTATTCGTTGGTAGTCACCAAATAATTTGTAAGACACCAAGCCTCAGCAAGCTGTCTTCCGTACACTACGCGCATCCCGAACGCAGCAGTTTTGCTAGCGTCGTCTTTTCTTGCGTCGACTGGTGCAAACAAACAGAAAAAAAAACATTAACGAGTAATGGTTTTCTAAGTGGTCAGGGAGGGTACTAGGCAAACATCCCATAGAGAAACATTTAGATTAAAATTGCTGCGCCTACATCCACCACTACGCAAGGCACGCATAGAGAAAGAGCGCTCTTTAATGAATGCTATAGATCCCTTTAGCTGATGCATGAACACCACCGATGTGCTATATTCTGCGTGCAGGGGAGTGGGTTTAGGGACACGAAACACCGATAGGAAGAAGAAGAGCAGGGAACAAAACAAAAAGAAGCATTTGTAAAAGATAAAAAAAGGCCTATATAGTGAAACCACCTGGAAGTGGAACGTGTTATGGCAAGAACGAAGCGCCATGTTTCTCAAGAAAGGAAAAAAAATGATTGTATTCATTTCGCCTTTACCGAGTGAGTCCTATGTGAAAGGGAGCACATTATCCGCCTTCGTCCGATAGAGTGAGCGAAAACAACCCTTTTTCTATTGTCCTGTGTAGCTTTCCTCTGGAAAGATTATATGCTCATGAGACATTTTCAACTGCAGTGCAGAATAAACATCATAATTGGTTTCTGCATGATAATAATAATAATAATTGGCTTTTGGGAAAAGGAAATGGAGCAGTATCTGTCTCATATATCGTTGGACACCTGAACCGCGCCGTAAGGGAAGGGATAAAGGAGGGAGTGAAAGAAGAAAAGAAGAAAGAGGTGCCGTAGTGGAGGTCTCCGATATAATTTCGACCACCTGGGGATCTTTAACGTGCACTGACATCGCACAGCACACGGCCGCCTTTTGCGTTTGGCCTCCATAGAAACGCTGCCGCCGCGGTCGGGTTCGAACCCGGGAACTCCGGATCAGTAGCCGAGCGCCTTAACCAATGAGCCACAGCAGCGGGTCAAACAGACTGGTCCTTTTCATACTGGAGCTGCCACCGCTGTGGCTCGGTGGTTATAGCGTTCGTCTGCTGACCCGAAACACGCGGGTTCGATCCCGGCCGTGGCGGTCGAATTTCGATGGAGGCGAAATTCTAGAGGCCCATGTTTTGTGCGATATCTCAGTGCACGTTTAAGACCCCAGGTGGTCAAAATTTCTGGAGCCCTTCACTGCAGCGTCCCTCATAGCCTTAGTCGCTTTGGGGCGTTAAACCCACATAAAAATCGCATTGGAGTTATTCCTGTACGCAATAAAGTGGCAACGATCGACCTGCTGTACCCCACTTAACTGCAGCGTTCCCATACATGACCGGCGACGAGGCTCTCCCAAGCTCTCGCAACCACCTGAGAGAGAGAGTAAACTTTATTGTTCCAATTGAGAGGTTTTGTTGCGTGCCCGGAGACTGCCAATGTCTTCCAGGCTGAGCGTGGTTGGCGCCCCTAGTCCAAGGCACCACTGTCCCTGGCCATCCGGCATGCGTGGCTCACTAGGTCCCTTTGGACCTTGAGCTGGCAAGCTGTCATCGGAGGCAAGCTGTCGCTGTCTTCAGCTCTATACGAGGTTTGACGCGCAATCTGCGGCATGAAAAAAGAATACGAAAACGCTTGTTTTTTTAGGAAGCGCTTTATCGCTGCTTTCTTCTGGCGTTCAAAAAAAAAATTGCGCATTCTAGCTTTTAAAATTTAATATTAACTATTGAAAAAAGGGGTTGTAGGTAAGCGAATGCTCCAGTTTAATTACCTCCGTGAAGCTTGAGCAGTACTGTTTTAGCGGATGTACTGGGTTTATTAGTTTTTGGTCTCGTTACGTGAGACATCCTGCGTAAGCACCCAGCGTTATCAACCCATCAAGGGCTGCTGCTAAGGCACCCGTGATGGAATCAAAGCTTGTTCAAAGCGTTCGCCGACATCTTGGCGCGCAGAACATCCTCAGAGTGGTTATCTTATCGACTTTCGGGACGGGTAAGGGGACACCTAAGATGTTTTTGTAGTGCGTAGCGTGCACTTCGTCGCCGAACTGTCGCCAGTCTGTGTCTGTGCGGAGAGTAGCGCAATTCACGTATTTTTGACACTGGCAACAGGATGTAGACGCCAGTTCAGTATATGGGGGCTATTAATCTAAACCACTCCTACCACTGCGACCATTGCCCTTCGACCTCTTCCCGTGACACACCTCCGCCCCTTTCTGCATACACATACACTGAGAAAGCTGTTTCATGTTCTCACAAGATATCTGTCAACACCGAGTGAAAGATGAGGCCAGAAGCCCCAGCACACACGCCGCGGTTTCGTGCTCTTTTTTTTTTCGCTCAGAAAGTTAGTCTCTGTGTGCGTAGCTTGAGAAGTTCTCGTTATCAGCGGCGTCGGTCGGGGGCTCGTCATCGGAGAAGGGGGTCACTTTTCGCTGCGAGATTAGGCGGAGCGACTGACCGAAAGAACATAGCTTCCAAGCGGCCTGCACTGCTTTCTGGCAACGGTCGCTGTCGTCTCGTGCAATTATCTGCCACTTGGGCGTGGCCTTATCATGTGGGTTCTGCGTTGTTGACGTGACAGAGCTGCTGCAGCTGTCAACAAAGACGAACGAATAAATAAAAGCGTTCTGAATGCGATAAGCACTAATGCGAGGAAACTAGTTTCTCAGCTTGGCGTTTCTGGAGCTTTCCGTGCTCCTGGTGGTTTCTCCTGCGAAGCGGGAAAGTCTGCGCGATGACCAAAATGCAAATAGACACACAATGTTGCTTAGTCTGCTCACCAGGAATGGGCGAACTCTTCGTTACTGATGGAGGTCTGTGCGGTGGCCTTTCGCGTTCTTCGGAGTCAACGGCACGCATTTCTAGAGTCCTCACTTTCGGCGTCCCCTTTAGCCTACGCGCGCCTTGGCGTGTTAAACCACACATAACGTACCGTACCATAGACCGATAACAACAAAGGCAGTGCGCTCATCCAGGCTGAACACACTTAGTGAACACATTTAGCGAGTACGTGCAAGATGCATGCATCAAATCACACTGTGTTTGGACCAGGAAAATCTGCTGATGCAAGGGCTGATACTAATTGTGTTCTGAAAGGTGGAGACAAAACTTTTGTTTTGGGTTCTTTTTTTGGAATTGTACGCCAAACATGACTTACTTTGGATAACCACATGAAATTCGCCTGCGTCCAATAAATAACTGTTTAAAACTGGTTGCACCTGAACTGCTTGATACATAGCTGCTGGAAAGGCGTCAACACACGAAGAAGCAGCGTTGTGCTTCGTCTTTCGTGTGTTTGTGTCTATTTCCGTGCTGATGTTACGGAAACTAATTATTTAAATGTTGTATTCCATACAGTTTCGGTTAAGGTTTAAGATGCGGCAGTTATAACGGTGACTATAACGTCAAAGGTAAAGCTGAGGTCACTTGAGGCATCCAAAAACTGCTGTACCTATTCTTTAACTCGCTGCCATTCCGGTTCATTGGGAGCCAGTTAAAAGGGTGACGCGGCGATAATTTTCTCAATTTAACACTTTATCACGGGATGGTGACAGCAACCTGGCCGGCACGAAGATAGCAGAGCACTTTCTACGGAAACTTTATTCAGGCGAATATGTATCTACATAGATTAGAAAAACCGACGAGGGTGATAACAGCAAGTGCGCCCCGGCGGACGTCGAAGATCAGAATACCCACACTCTTGGCAGCAGTGAATTTAGAAACCAGCGAAATTTCGAAATATGGTGCCTAAAACACCGGTCGGAATTATGCCTTGAGTGTTTAAGTTGTCCATCATGCCGTGCAATTCGTCGTTGAGTTTACAAGCTTTTAAAGTCTCCTTTCTTATTTAGCAGGACAATGCTAGCATTCGTCCATGCTTCCGATACGCTCGAGGCCATGAGGCACTGCGTGTACAGGGTGGCAAGTTTTTCTACCAGATTTTCTCCGCCATCCTTCAAGAGCTGTGCAGTTACTTGATTCTCTCCGGTCGCTTTTCCCTCTGCACTGCTTAAAAAACTCTCTTTACTCCCTCCTTAGTTAGCCGAGAGATATCCATTTCCTCAGCACCACCGCCCAAGTCACTAACTTGATCATGATTTTTCGGCTACTGTACAAATCCGTGCATAACACTTGGACTACTTTAACGATTTTATCGATATTGCTAATGGCATTGCTTCCGTTGTCTCTTTAGTCTGTTATATTTTTAATGCGAAAGCATTACATGGCTTATCGTCAACGAAACCCGGCGTCGGCGTTGATCAGCAGCTGTGGACCCAAAGCTCCCAGATGACATCACCGCGGGACCAAAGAAACATAAAATTGCCTTCAAATGTGCGGGAAATTGAACACAGGACTTTCAGACTGTGATGCGAGCACGCAACACATAGGCCACAATACCGCGTTGCATCTTGTCGAATAAAGAGGGGCCTAGTATATGCGTTGTATGCCTTAAGACTGTATGCAGATGAGCAGATGTGTCATCAGAAAGAAAGAGAAAATATTTAAAAAATAAAGGGAAAATAAAAAACAGAAAGGGAAAGAAAATAATGAAAAAATACTTTCGCAGGCAAAGCACCTAAGAAGTCTCAAGTGCCTTCCGTAGTTTTTCTCTTCGCCGCTTTCTGGTTTCATCAGTTCTTTAGAGCTTATCCGGTCCTCTCGGTATTATATTTATTTAAGTCGCTTATATTTCACTCATTGCCTTTCCTGTTCTGTTGGCTGCCCCTAGGAAAGGCATTAGCTGCATGCTTTGACGTTTCTTAATCAGAACCTTTTTCTTCTGGGAGAGCTTGCAATAGTATCCATCCTATCTACCCGACCCCCCTAAATGGCGCACGGCCTGATTACAATAGCAAGGTGTCATTCATCGCCTGCACGCTAGGTTCGTCTTCCTCGTTTTAAGGAATGCAGACACCAAAATTGTAACGCGTAAGCATTACTTTGCTCATGCGTGGCGTCCACGGAAAGTGTGCACAGAAAGTGCTAACAGGAAATGTGGGCACCCGAACTTACCCAGGTTACTCGGTAGTAACTCGGGTAAGTTCGGAGGAGCGGCGCGCACGGTGCAGCCAGTCGGAGGAAGCTCGGGTACTGAATAGGCTAAGCTCGGGTAAGTTCGGAGGAGCGGCACACAAGCTGCAGCCAATGGGAGGAAGCTCGGGTACTGAATAGGCTAAGCTCGGGTAAGTTCGGAGGAGCGGCGCGCAAGCTGCAGCCAATGGGAGGAAGCTCGGGTACTGAATAGGCTAAGCTCGGGTAAGTTCGGAGGAGCGGCGCGCAAGGTGCAGCCAATGGGAGGAAGCTCGGGTACTGAATAGGCTAAGCTCGGGTAAGTTCGGAGGATCTGCGCGCAAGCTGCAGCCAATGGGAGGAAGCTCGGGTACTGAATAGGCTAAGCTCGGGTAAGTTCGGAGGATCTGCGCGCAAGGTGTAACCAATGGGAGGAAGCTCGGGTACTAAATAGGCTAAGCTCGGGTAAGTTCGGAGTAGCGGCATGCAAGCTGCGAGCCAATGGGAAGAAGCTCGGGTACTGAATAGGCTAAGCTCGGGTACTGAATAGGCTAAGCTCGGGTAAGTTTGCAGGAGCGGCGCGCAAGCTGTAGCCAATCGGAGGAAGCTCGGGTACTGAATAGGCTAAACTCGGGTAAGTTCGGAGGAGCGGCACACAAGCTGCAGCCAATGGGAGGAAGCTCGGGTACTGAATAGGCTAAGCTCGGGTAAGTTCGGAGGAGCGGCGCGCAAGCTGCAGCCAATGGGAGGAAGCTCGGGTACTGAATAGGCTAAGCTCGGGTAAGTTCGGAGGAGCGGCGCGCAAGGTGCAGCCAATGGGAGGAACCTCGGGTACTGAATAGGCTAAGCTCGGGTAAGTTCGGAGGAGCGGCGCGCAAGCTGCAGCCAATGGGAGGAAGCTCGGGTACTGAATAGGCTAAGCTCGGGTAAGTTCGGAGGAGCGGCGCGCAAGGTGCAGCCAATGGGAGGAAGCTCGGGTACTGAATAGGCTAAGCTCGGGTAAGTTTGCAGGAGCGGCGCGCAAGCTGTAGCCAATCGGAGGAAGCTCGGGTACTGAATAGGCTAAACTCGGGTAAGTTCGGAGGAGCGGCACACAAGCTGCAGCCAATGGGAGGAAGCTCGGGTACTGAATAGGCTAAGCTCGGGTAAGTTCGGAGGAGCGGCGCGCAAGCTGCAGCCAATGGGAGGAAGCTCGGGTACTGAATAGGCTAAGCTCGGGTAAGTTCGGAGGAGCGGCGCGCAAGGTGCAGCCAATGGGAGGAAGCTCGGGTACTGAATAGGCTAAGCTCGGGTAAGTTCGGAGGAGCGGCGCGCAAGCTGCAGCCAATGGGAGGAAGCTCGGGTACTGAATAGGCTAAGCTCGGGTAAGTTCGGAGGAGCGGCGCGCAAGCTGCAGCCAATGGGAGGAAGCTCGGGTACTGAATAGGCTAAGCTCGGGTAAGTTCGGAGGAGCGGCGCGCAAGCTGCAGCCAATGGGAGGAAGCTCGGGTACTGAATAGGCTAAGCTCGGGTAAGTTCGGAGGAGCGGCGCGCAAGCTGCAGCCAATGGGAGGAAGCTCGGGTACTGAATAGGCTAGGCTCGGGTAAGTTCGGAGGAGCGGCGCGCAAGCTGCAGCCAATGGGAGGAAGCTCGGGTAAGTTCGGAGGAGCGGCGCGCAAGCTGCAGCCAATGGGAGGAAGCTCGGGTACTGAATAGGCTAAGCTCGGCTAAGTTCGGAGGAGCGGCGCGCAAGCTGCAGCCAATGGGAGGAAGCTCGGGTACTGAATAGGCTAAGCTCGGGTAAGTTCGGAGGAGCGGTGCGCAAGCTGCAGCCAATGGGAGGAAGCTCGGGTAAGTTCGGAGGAGCGGCGCGCAAGCTGCAGCCAATGGGAGGAAGCTCGGGTACTGAATAGGCTAAGCTCGGGTAAGTTCGGAGGAGCGGCGCGCAAGCTGCAACCAATGGGAGGAAGCTCGGGTAAGTTCGGAGGAGCGGCGCGCAAGGTGCAGCCAATAGGAGGAAACTCGGGTATACGTTCGGGTACTAACTCGGGTAAGCTCGGAGAAGCGTTGCGCTACCTGCGCAAGAAATTTCTCGGGAGGAGCCGCATGGATCACACAATCTCTACGGGTGGCGGTGACAGGAACAGCCACCTGCCAGTGCAGTGGCGCATCTCTTAACCGCTGCGCCACTGCGCAGGTGGTGGTGTGAGGACTCGCCGCCATCTGTGAATGTTAAGTAGAGAATGACCAAATCTGCATGTATGGGCATTAACCCACGCAGCTACGAATGGCGTGCGGTTTGGTGACCAACGCAAGTTACACAAACCATGCACAAAGGCACCAGCCGAAACAGCGGCAGTGCACTGTGCTTTCGCATTCATAGCACGCAAGTAGCCTTAAGTGTCCCCGATAGTTTTTTTTTTGTAAGCTCTCATGATGCGCGTCATTAGTTAACATTAATCGCAACGCGGAATTTACCGATGCACCGTATATGTATAACGTATCACCTAATTTCTTGCCTCGCGCGTTTTTGGTGTCAACCACCCAACGATGCATATCAAGTCACTTGGACTTCAGGTCACGTGAGCCTAAAACCCTGCAATATACGCCGCTTTCTCATCATTGGTTATCATATCGGCTCTTCGGGCAGCCTGGGGTAGTAGTCAGAGTTAATTAAAACGACGAAACTATATATGGTGAACACCTGTACATTTTCCGTCTTACCGCTAACTTGTTTGCGTGCTTATTATTAGCTCATTAGCTTTCGCAGTTCATTATTCAAGTCTAGGCTAACTCTGGTTGTGCGTGATGATTGCTGCTGAAAAGGGCTGCCGTATCGTTTAGCCAGATTTAGACCCTCCCGACAACATGCGGCAACGTGACACCTGGGCCCTTCTATGAGGACACTGTATGCCCTGCAGCTGAGATATACACGCAGCATCTGTGCGATAGACGTTGCCCCGTGCTGCGAGATTGCTCCGCCTGCCGGCTGCACCGTGCACCACCAGGAGCAGCAAAATCCTGCAGTGAAGTGGGAGACGGGAGATTCGCTGAAGAGGACTCCGGTGGTGCAGGCCTGGATATGTTGGCGCCCGCTTGCTCTGCAGGGCCTTTGCCTTGTGTCTCGCCGAAGCCGTGCGAGGCATCTGCTTCCTTGTAAGTACCTGCGCTGGGCAAGCCATTATGTGGGGCTTTTTTTTAAACAGGAATGTGTTCTGGGGCTTGCATTCCAAATCGTTGCAGACACGCTTCTGCGTCTGCGGTTTTGTGCTAAAACTATTTCGTCCGCACTGAAGGCTCACCCGGATAGGAAATAAAGGCCAGCCATGCCTTGTAGATCGTTAACGGTTTGCAGAGCCGCATAGGTAGAAGACTGGGTTATTCATGTTATCCGGATTATCGTGGAAGAAGAGGAAGACGAAGAGGAGGAAAAATTGAGTAGTGTACGAAACAGTAGATAGCCTTTGAGGGCATTCTTGTATCAATGTCCTTGTAGTTATTGTCCAAGCATCTGATGCTGCAACCAGCGTTTTGCTGCGTATGAAATAAAATTTTCGGCTTTCTTTCTCGGTACAGCGGTATTGAAGTGACGTAATTATATACAAATAATTTCCTGACCCCTCTGTACAAGTTTCATGCTTTGTGGATATAAAATAATTTCCAGATGAGGGATTTAATAGGCGATTTTGGCTAAAGAGGCTAAAGAGCATTTCAGTGTTGTTAATGCTTTCTTTATATATACAAAAAAAGAAAAAGTCTGCCACTAGAAAGGATATTTGAACCGCTGTCTAGTTTGTTCAGAAACACAACTATAATCCGCTGCGCCCCAAAACTTTTTTAAACACGATATTTATTACACGCGTTTAGGTAGAGGAAGGAGCTATATACAGAGATTATTAAGAGTTTAACCAGCCAGCGGCTGCGATAACTCAAAAGATAAATAAACACAAATCCAGAACTGAACACAAAAAAACACAGCTAAAAGGGAGAAAAGGAACGATAGCACATCAACAACAAAAACCAATCCGGCGGAAAGTTTCTTTCATTGTAAGTGTCCTTCAACTGGAGCATCATCTGGCCAAAATGTGTTCTTGCATAAACGACAGGCTCATCATTCCTGTCAAACATGCGTTTTTTTCCTCCTGCTGTGCAGTCCAAGAAGAAAAATCATGTTCTAGGGTTCGTAGTCGTGTTGAGTGGTAATGAGGTACCGCACGCGGCGGGAATTCAGAACAGCATTTCTTCACTGTCACAATAAAATTGCATTTTTGCAGCCTGTAAACAATTGTTCGATAGTTTCCAGGGAATCACAATCACGGCAGTTTACTAAACAGACAACCAATATGCAGTGGCGGTGGAAACAGCATTGATATCAATGCCTTGCGTAGATTTTTAAGCGAAACAGAGTTTAATTTCTCATTAGAAAAGCGAAGTGTCAAAAAACGGACCGGAGCATAAAGCTCCTGTATCAAACCAAGTAAAGAGGGGCTTTCGGTAAACCTAGAAGACACCACTAATTTGGAAGGAAAGTGCACAAACTTAACTTGGAAGAATACTGTTATAATGGGATCGGAGCTGTCACGGAATAAGAAGAGACGTGCAACTAACCGTCTCACATAGATATATGGTCGTAGCCAACATTCACTCAAAAAGCAAAGAATAGGAGAATATTTCTATTTTTTAATATATGGTATTGATGTATGGGAAATTTCTAGTGTAAGCGTCTTATACCGGAAAGGAAATTTATTAGAAAGTATAAGAAAAACGCAGCCACATACCGCCGATGGGATCCTAACCCACGACCTCCCCATGTCGCGTGCGGTGCTCTACCAACTGAGCTACTGCGGCGGCTGTCCAATCTTCTACTTTCGAGGGTATTTATTTTGCATGTAGCCTAACCTTGAAGAGTGCTCACAGGCACCCCCTCGACCTCACATGGCAGTGCACCAAGCCCAGTTCGCCAGCATAAATAGGCCTGAAAAGGTTATCGCGCCGCATCGGCTCGGAACTGGAGGATCATTTAAACTTCACAAATGTTCGGAGAAAGCTTTGAATGTAATGTATAGT
>JARKHS020011963.1:85000-107043 GCA_030143305.2 Amblyomma americanum
CACCATCTTCAACAGGACCTCGAAATAGAGGTCCTGCTTCGCACTGCAGGGCGAAGGTGTTTTCGAAGTAATCAATAGTTGTCTTGCGCCAGGGACATCCGCTTAGTTGTATTTATACTGCAGCAGTTCTGGCTGCGGCAGAAAGCTGAGCCGTTTCCACCCTTTATTCTTTTCATATTCATATTCAGGCCTACTCTCATAGGTTGGGCGCATGTTTAACTCTGAAGACAATGGATGTTGGCCTGTATCGGTAGATTACCTAACTGAAAACGGAGCATTTATAGGCAAGGAAAGGCCAAAGAATGAAATGCAGATGTCGCCACCATCGACCATTTTCGCAAGCAAACTGGTCGGACGCTAAGCCCCCTAACGAGGGTCCCTGAGGCCAGGATGTACTAGTTCCCGTTGGTAATCACGGTGTCCCTTTCGGTCTCGCCGTTATGAGTTTCTCGTCATAAGAAGGTGTAAAAGGTGTTCCAATTATGTTTAAGTTATATAAAGCTACCAAACAAACATCGGCATAGCCAGAAAGAGCCGTACGATCGAGTTTTACTGATATAACAAACTTGTGTTCAGTTGTCCTCCGGGTCGGTTTTATGTTTGCGCATATGACTGTCTAATTGTCGTTCATAGGAAAGACTTGACTGCACTCCGGTGTATGTAATAATTGTTCGTGTGCTTGAAATCTTTCCCAACATCGGCGTGTTTTTTAAACGTGGTGTACAATCACCTTTTGTTTAACTTTTGCCGCCTATTTGCATGCTTTACAGCTGAGCCTTGACTCCACCTTCAGATTTGAGAACCTGCACTTGCGTTGACGACTACGTGGTTTCACACATAAAACCGTCGGACATACTTTCTTCCAGAAAATCCACCCGATGAAATCGTCTGTCGTTGGAAATGGCAAAAAATAAGTAATTAAAAGACGTCTTGTTATAGACGTACAAGGAGCTTCCCCTAATAATTTCAGAATTTTTTTAAAAATATGCTTTGTGTTTTGGAAGAGTGCTTTTTCTGGCCTATATAACAATGTCAGCGGTGCAGCGCATCTCAACAGAGATAAAACGTGCTAACTAGCAGGCCGGTTCACTAATAATGAATAGCTAACTTCTGAACTATTCCTGTATTTATCGCGAGGCTTGTAGCGCACCGCCAGTACTATACGTATCTCAGTCTTTAGATTTTCAAAAATGCTATTCTGCAGCGCACTAAATTTAGGGATCGCGGACGGACGAACGCGAAAACGCGCCTCGAAAGAGCCCTAACCACGCCTACGAGCGCGCGCCGCACAGCGGTGTCAGTGCCACAAGCGTTTGCGGGTAGGTAGGCTGAAAACGCTGATTGGTAAAAAAATGTGACGTCATGTTTGTAACGTCACGGTCACGTGATTTTAAATGACGTCATGTTTGGTTGAGGACGGACATATTTTCCCTAGATTTTTCTCGGAATTCCCCACGTTTTTGACAGCGCGACTGGGAGCGGCGAGCGGACATAGGGCTTGCGCACGTGAGGCGCGCTCGTGGGCGTGGCTAGAGCTCTTCTCTTTCTAGTCTCGCGGTTTCGCGTTCGCCGGTACATGGCCCCCGAAACTGCTCACGCTGCAGCGTTGACGAGAATGATATTTTGAAAATACATTGACAGATATGGCTGTTACTTACGGTGGGCTACAAACGTCTCAATAAAGTGCCTAACAATAATAGTTAAAAAGCTAACTATTCAATATTAGTTGAGCGGCTTGCTAGTTAGCCCCAATGGAAGTCTTATTCCCGGCCAAAAAAAGGAAAATAGCAGCAAAATAAAGTGGAATGAGAAGCAGCCTGCACCTGCTAAGCATCAGCAGGCTTAAAACAAATCTAAAATAAAAGAACAGGGCCAAATTGGCTAAAGATGAAATTTAGTTTTAAAAGCCAGTTGCAAATAAATCACCAAAACTTCAGTGAAGAAGACCCAAGACACGTACCTGACCCTATTGTCCTACAGGTCAACTGCACTGAAAAATAGCTACAGCCCCTCTGAACTACTGATGGGGAGGAGATTACGGACAAAGCCCGTCTTATAGTTGTGTTCTGATGCACTGCACCGCTGACATTGTTATTCCAAAAAAGCGTTCTAATTCAAAAATACTATTTTTATAACGTCACTGACAGTGTTACGTGGTTGTCGGCCTGTCTTTTTGTATGCGTCAATGGTCAATGTAGCGCCTTCTTTCACAAGTTAACCTGCGAAGCCAAACTAGCCCGGCGACATACCTTCCTGAAGTACGTGAAACGCGCCTGTATAAGAAGTGCGCTGACGGTGTTGTTCGCCCCTTCTGGCAGAACCCGTCCATCCGAGAGCTCATTCTGGCGAACTTGCATAAGAGCGACAACAAGTACGGCTGGAAGGTGAACGTGCAGACCGTGAGGAAGGACCTCCCCAAGCTGATTCACGCCGAGCAGCTCAAGGGTCGCAGCTCTGACGTCACCGCACTGTTCGTCTGCGGAAAACTCTCCCCATACGTGACGTGAGTCTTCACACTGGCTGCTGTACATCGAATCTCTGGGTTTCGCACTTGGATGGAAGCGTACATTACTGAGCGGAAGACTTCCAAGCATGACTCTGACAAAAGAACACAAAAAATAGATAGTCACAGCTTATCAGTGCGGTCTGCTATAGCTGGGTCGACGACCTTGCGTTCCGCAGCAGGACGACTCAGTCGCTGGGCCGTCGTGTAAAGAAGGTGCAGGCCCCGTTTCGGTGATATGTTACGTCATGTTACGTCATCTTATGTTATGCGCTGTACGTGGGCAACACATGGATGGGCGTATTTGTGGGGACTGAGGTATTATTTCCAACCACCTTGTGTCCTTTACAGGGAAACTGAGGGCAGAATGCCTGCACCGGTAGATTACCAAATTCTAGCTGCAAAAACGCAACTTTCAATGAAGAAGCAGATTTTATTAGTAAAAAAAAGGAGGGTAACCTTGAGCTTCGTCTTAAAGCGGATCTGAAACACTTCTTCAGGCATGACGCAATAGCGTTAATGGGTTAACGGGTTAACGTGGTTAACGTTAATGGGTTAACGTGGTTCATACTTCCAGTAAATCTGGTTGTCCTAAAAAAAATAGCTCTGGTTAAACCTGGAGTGTCGCGATAGCTACAGCTGGCCGGGTGGAACTTGTTCAGTTGAACTGCAAAGTCAGTCTTTCGCCGCTCCGTTTCGCTGGGCGTTCCTTCTTCACCTTCGTCCCACTTGACACGGCGCATGCGCACAGCTGTTGCAGCTCGGTTTCACCGTCGCGCCGCGCCGCCAGCAGCAGCACCTGCTCTACACCACGTGGCTGGTCACCTGACCAACCACGTGACGAACCACGTGATCAGCCACGGCGCCGCACCACCGGCAGCTGCTCCGCACCGCGTGACCAACCACGTGACAGCGTGGCGGCGCTGCCACGCCGAAGGCCCGAAATGCTACCGTAATGTAGCTATCGCTACAAAATGTAAAAGCCTTATATTAAGGAACCGAATACTGTCCAGTGACGGCGTCTCGTTACTAACGACTATAGAGGCGAAAAGCCGGCGCGTACGTGTTAGTGGCTTCGTGTATACTTAGCGCCCCACGTTTCGCAATAGTTTGCAAGTTAGCGCTCGTGTGTGTTCTTCTCTCCCGCTTTTGTGTGAAGTTGAGCTATTATTGAATTCATGTGTTACCAACACGCCCAAACAGCCGCTTTATACGACTATAGGATACACGTTTCATCATCATCATCAGCCTGACTACGCCCACTGCAGGGCAAATGCATCTCCCATGTCTTCCAATTAACCCTGTCCTTTGCAAGCTGCGCCCACCTTATGCCTGCAAACTTCCTAATCTCATCTGCTCACCTAACCTTCTGCCGCCTCTGCTACGCTTGCCTTCTCTTGGAATCCACTCCGTTACCCTTAAGGGCCAACGTTTATCTTGCCTTCGCATTACATGCCCTGCCCAAGCCCATTTCTTCCTGTTGATTTTGACTACGATGTCATTAACACGCGTTGGTTCCCTCACCCACTCTGCCCGCTTCTGGTCTCTTAGCGTTGCACCTATCATTTTTCTTTCCATGGCTCGCTGCGTTTTCCTTAACTTAAGCTGAACCCTTTTCGTTAGCCTCCACGTTTCTGCCCCGTAGGTGAGTACCGGTAAGATACAGCTGTTGTACACTTTTCTCTTGAGGGATATTGGTAAACTGCCGTTCATGACCTGAGAGAACCTGCCATATGCGCTCCACCCCATTCTTTTCCTTCTAGTTACTTCCCTCTCATGATTCGGATCAGCTGTCACTACCTGCCCTAAGTAGATTCTTTACCACTTCCAGCACCTCGCACCAAATTTTCCTGCCGTCCCTTTTTTCACCTGTCTCTTGAACTACTCAAGTGCTTCAGCCAAGTTAGCAGTCAAATACCGATAAAGAGAAAAAAATAAAGGAGGAAAGGTTTGCGTATGCTAGACGAGTTCATCGAGGAAAGCCAAGCGTGCTGGTAGCATAAATTACGGCCGACTCAAGAGCCTTGTACAGCGTTAACGGCTGAGGCAGCTATAGACGAGGCGGAGTCTACTCGAAATGACTTATCGCGTGTAACCATCGGCATCCGAAGTAAATGTGGTGTTGGTGTTGGCGGTGCGGAATAGCAAGTTAGAGAAGGCTCGCGACTGTTCTTGTCTATGAGAAGAAAAAGTCAAGGACCACGGGTATAGAAAAGACAGGGTGCAAAGGCTTCCGCACAAGGAAACTTTTCCACGATGTGCAAAGCTAAGTAAGAGAGGTCACCCCCTTGACGTTCTGTCAAAGATAGCTTTGCATCGGAGTTGGGCCCGTAGACTGCGCACGATGGCCTATCGAAACTCAAGCACTACTACCATCGTCGGAAGTAAAGAAAAAAAAACGAGTGTACGATTAGCATGCTAACAGGCAAAATCATTCTCAACAAAGTCTGCTTCTATGCCTTGTAACGGCTGCCTGGGCCTCGTCAAGCTGTATATCTACAGCTTTTAGTCCAGGCAGCCGCCAGAATTTTCTGGAAAATAAATGGAATTGAATTGAATTGAATTGAATTTCTCCCGCATTAGAAAAACCGGTGCTGCAACGAATACTCGAAACGGAGATTGAAGATGTGGCGCCTTGTAGGGAAGGTCGAGCTTTTTGATGGGTAGAGGCGCAAACTACAAAGGAATCGATGTTTTCCAAGTCGGTGTCTTGGTCAGCATGGCCTCGTCTCCGGGATTTTCACGGCCGTGGAAAGGCCAAGGTATGCGCCAGAAGTGCGCTCGCGGCTGAGTAATCAAGCTTAAAATGTTACCCCGCAGGTACTTAGACGCCGACGGTAAACAGAGTTGAGAGAGAGATTATTTCGAAAGAGAGAAATAGACTTCAATCAACTGAGCAGTATATGTCTCTCCGTGACCTTCAAAAATGTATTCGCTGGCTTTCCGGCGCATATTTAGCGATTAAAGTATGTGGTAGGAAACTATAAAATGAAATATGAATTGCTGTCTAAACAAAGGGGGCTGCTCGAGAACAAGGTTCAGGAGTGGCAACGTAAAAAGATATAGCTTTGTTGCTCTTTCGATACGAAAAGATATGACACTTAATTATTCATACATACACGAATGATAAGCTTGAAAACTACATCATACTATAGACTACACATCCCCCATTTAGCGGCGTAGATAACAATACAATAATACAGCGCAAGGTACAGCATTGACACTGAGCGCTATTATTCTTCAATAAAACGCAACATATTGGTTTACCATTGTTTCAAACGTCACCGCGTGTGCCATTAAAAAAAATGATATCGGGTCCCTCTTCACACGCAGTTATCAAGAGGCGTTCACGCATCTGTAACAGTAGTTATAGCGTTATACCATTTCGAACTCCAGACCCGTACCAGGCACAGTACGTTTACCAAGTGTATCTCTCCCCCACCCTCCAATCTCCCCCTTTTCGACTTCGTTTGCAGGATCGCAGAGCATGGCGCCATCCGGCGGGCGTTTCCCAAAGCTCGCATCATGCCTGTGGAAGGTGCAGGGCATTGGGTCCACAAAGACAAGCCCGCTGTGTTCTTGGAGATGGTCAGGGATTTCATGGCGCAACCACCTATGTAGCCGACGTCCGCGCTTGTCTTGTCGTTGTCGGCGCGCTGCTTGTCGGTGCACATAGTGACGAAAAGTACAGAGTATATGTTACATGCCGGCCAAATTAACAAGTGACAATGTCTCGTACGAGCCGCTAATGAGCAGTCTGAAGCAACAACGGTGACTCCTTTATTCTGCGGAATAAAGGTGGCAGGGGCCTCCGAGGCATCATCCGGATCAAAACTGTTAACCTTCGCGCAGTGCTTACATTATAGATCGCGCAATAATAGCTTCAGCCTGCTACGCCAATGCTTGGAAACGTATTGAGAAATCTCCACGTCATTTCAGGTCATTTTTGCCGCCTAGCAGATTCGCACTGTCTGGCGCAATGAAATGACAAAACCATTGCGACTCAGAAAAAAAAAGGATATATACCTTGAGGGATATTTTCTTTTAAACCTGGACTTAAGTGTCACGTGCTTCTGATTTGATTGGGATTTTTGTAGACTTTTTGTAGATTTTTGGGCTACTCGTCTCTTCCATTCAGGCAGCAGAATTCAACTCCAGAGAGAAATATAACTCTCTGCGGCCCTGGGCATGGTAAACCAGTGCTGTGCCTCTTATTCTTGCTTTTTTTGGTTAGCTTCTCTTATATTAGCTTTGAATACGGCACTCGTATGAAAAAAAAAACTTTTAATACAAATTCTGAAGTCGAACTGACAACGCCCACCAAGCATGATCCTCAAGACATTCTTTAGTATCGCAACGGACGGACAAATGAATCCCAGTTGGACTGCTTGTGGACCAGCTAGGGACAACCTGAGGACGTCTGAACATCGTGACGTGGGCATCCTGAGGTCACACTCAGGACGTTTTTGCGCTGTCTGGGTTACTTCTGTGCTCTATGGACGCTGCTCCGTCTCGGACTGTTAAAAGGGCTAGACTTTCCCGACTATAGCCTCCGTACTGGAGCGGTTCACTAAAAGCTCATTGCCAAAGCAGGAGGCCCCGAACGTTCTGGAGTGCCTTTTTTTCGCTTATTTTTTTTTTTACCCGATCCGGTGTTACTACTTCTTGCATGCCTTCTTATCCGTTTCGACTAGGCTATGGAGCACACTCAAGTTCCTTCACGTCGAGCGGTGCAAGTTTTGTACTTGTTTTTCTTTCCTAAGGTCGCGCCACATCACAGCGACACGTGCGGGGACTTCAAAAGGCCGGCTACACGTCACGGTCGCCGCGGGCTACGCGGCAGCGTGGCGATAATGCGCCTCTGCGAATGCACGAAGAAGCGTTGCAACGAGATATTGTCAGCGGGAAGTCGCTGGAGGCGGTTTTTTTGTTTCTGTCGCGCTCGCGCAATCTACGAGCTACGAAGAAATACGCAACGAGTGAAAGAGAAGGTGCAGAGACACAAGTGAAACTTGTCGGCTCGCGTGCCCCCTCGTTGTCAATTAATGTTTGTTCGACTCGCGAGCGCTCCGGGTGTACTGCCCCAAGCTTCGCGAGTCAGTCGTTCAAGGCACGCCGTGAGCAAGTCTGTCGCGGAAAGAGCGAGTTGTTTGGTGCTGAAAAAGGATTACAGTTCTAGAAGGCGATGCTGCAGTAGTCGTTCGCAGTAGCAGCATCGATATGCATGCATGAGACAGCACTGCATGTCATCTACTTTTGCGAGCAGGGACTGTGTGGTAGATTGGGATGAGCCGCCTCACGCAGTATACGGCCATGGAACTTTGCACTCAGGGAGAGAAGGATAGTACGTGAAGGCTACAGCACGTGCCCTCCCCCCCCCCCCTCCCCACCTCCTCACAACGCTAGCCGTAACACCAAGCTGCATTTCGGACGTATACAGTTGAACCTCGTTATAACGAAGCTGAAGGAGCCCGGCGATTACTTCGTTATAGCCCTAGCTTCGTTATAGTCAGTGTTGACCGAGCTTCCAAATGGAATCGTCATTCCTTCGTTATATCCAATATCTCGATATAACTGAGGTTCCACTTTATATCAGGAGGCGTTGCTGTTAGTGTGCGAGACCTGACGCAAGACGTGGATGCGCTACAGTCGCAGTCATGTAAACGCTGCTGCTGTCTTCAGAGGACCTCAACTCAAGCTAACCCTGCGCAAGCAAGCTACAAATATACCACAGCCAACCTTCTGCCCAACGTTTCGTCTATAGCTCAGCCCCCACTGCCCCACTCGCGTCTTAGATGTTGCCACTTCGACTAGATGTCGTCTATGTTTTAGTTAAAGGGACACTGAGGAGAACTCTATCATTTTCTTTTGTTAGCAAAATCTGATAGTTCGGCATTTCATGGCTTTGTTGCCGCTGTCCGGGCGCGAAAGATGCATTTATTTCAAAGAAATTTGGATTCGAAGATGAAAAAGTTTTTCCCGCCGCTCTGATTCAAACTCAGGGAACTCTTATGACGCCACGGCAACTCTTATGACGTCTCAGAACGGAGTGACGTGATACGTGACGTAAACGCAGACTCCGTGATTTTTGACGGCTAGCGGTGCGGTGCGCAACCTTCCTTTGCCAGCCTCAGAGGTTCGTGGCTTCCATGAAGTAAGGAAAATTCCTCCAAGGTGACGCCTCTTGTCCTAGGAAGTCATCACGCTTGTACTTGCGAGATTGGCCTGTGGTGGCGACACCTGTATTTTGGTTCTTGCTGTTTTCTACATTACAAGAGCTTTGTTTTCAGTAAGAGTGGCGTTTTTGTGATCAGGAGCTGCTATTCTATCGATACAAGCCAACTTCAATTTCTCCTCAGTGTCCCTTTAACGGTTGCTGGACACACGTTCGCGAGTTTGAATTCCGGGCTGTAGCGGCCGGGTCTTCGGCGGCGCTCTTCCTACTGCACAGTTTAGCTGTAGCGCGTTAAAATTTATTATTTATCATCTAGTTAAGGAAGGCGAACTGCATACGCTGAGGGCGTGCGCTTGCTTGAATTTTTACTATTCCCTTTGCTAAGAATGTACACCGGGGGCAGCTAAGAGGCAAAGTTACTATAGAGCATCATTCTCCTCTCCTCCTCCTCCTCCTCCTCCCTCCTCCTCCTCCTCCTCCTCCTCCTCCTCCTCCTCCTCCTCCCGAGGTGTATTTTATATCCCCATAAAACGACCAACGGTGACGATGTCTGACAGTCGCTGAGCATAGACTCCGTAGGATTATCTCCGTCACTTAGTCGGTGCACGAAGGCGTCACTGTTAATTGCTGGCAGCAAAAATGTACGTTCAAATGCTTCTTTTTTCTTTCATCCCCTGGAGCTTTCCTAAGTTGCTGCACGGATTAAATAAACACTTATTGGTACATCTGTGCGCAGCAGTGCAGTCCCTTTTTAGTAATTACGATACCGTCGTCTTCAAGAAGGGCTGCTCGCACCCGTCGACAGCGACCCTATACGGTTGTGGAGTAAAAATCAAACCCTCCAACGTCCGCCTGTATATCAGTGATATGAGAGAACCCGGATACTCTGCAGTAGGTCAACAGCCCGCTCTCTCCGAGATAGTGCGGGCCAGATCTAGGAAGTGCGTTATGAGGCAAAAAAAAAAAAAAAACTGGGATCGCGGTCAGCCGATTGTGCTGACTGCCGCTGCCACCGCACATCAGAGCAGTGTTGCACATCGATGTGTACTTTTCACAGTGAGGTTGCACCGAACAAAGGAAAAAAATGAAATTAAAGTAGGAAGGAAGCAAGCAAACAAGAAAGAAAGAAAGGAAAAAAGAGACTAAGAGACTCATTGAATTCGCTTGCATGAGTGCACGATAGAGTTTCATACACATGCCGTGCAACGGCAACAGACGGGCGTCTATGTATTTCGCTCGGCCTGAGCAACATCCACGTGACGTCAGCCAGCGCAAGCGCTGCAGCTTGAAACTCAACCGTTCAGGTTACAACACCCAACCAACAGCTGGACGGAAACGGGCACCGAAGTTTCTTCCAGTCATGTAAATTAATTCTAAAAACCGGGAAAAATAAATTATTGACATCTTTCAGAGGCACCATATGGACACATAGTTAGTTCACTCTTTATAGTTTATAGTTTATGGAGGTTTAACGTCCCAAAGCGACTCAGGCTATGAGGGACGCCGTAGTGAAGGGCTCCGGAAATTTCGGCCACCTGGGGTTCTTTAACGTGCACTGACATCGCACAGTACGGGGGCCTCTAGAATTTCGCCTCCATCGAAATTCGACCGCTGCGGCCGGGATCGAACCCGCGTCTTCCACTCTTCTTTCATCGACACGCAGATGGTTCGGAGGGTTACGATTTTCCTCTACAGTTCAGCTATAAGAAGAAAATGCGCGTTTTGCGGAGGTAATAATGCGATTCAGTAAAAAAAAAGATGAAAGATGTGCCTTGCGTTTCCTCGTAGTGGTGAAAACCGCTTCTTGAACTTGCGCATTTTGATGAATTATTACTTCTGTACGTTGTGCAAAGTGAGCTTGGACCATCGTATGTCAGACAGCGATTTCCTCAAATACAAATGAGTCGGAAAGTTTTTTTATTGATCCCTCTTGAAACGCCCGCTCTTTAAACGTTACGCAATGACCGCCACTAACCAGCTCCAGGTGGCGGCAATGGGAAAATATCCACAAGTACTGGGCTCAGATACGAACTTTTTCTTCAGAATGCGCCATCAAGAACGTAAAGTCAGCACTCCTCAGAAAGGCGGTAACTAGTGCGCTAACAGCCAAGTTCTTTTTTTTTTTTGACGGATGGCTGCGACTAATAACAAGCGTCATGGTTTAATAATAACCGCGCATGAGTCGATAGCGGTGATGATTGACAATTATGTCGATAAATGGTTATTTAGAAAGAGGGAAAAACAGGTTCAGTCAGCCTTGCAGTAAGGCCTGCCACTCTGGCCACATCCAGCCGATGCCAAATCGATAGTCAATAGTTTCATTTTTTTCCCTTTATTGCCCGGCTTCGACATACGACAACGAAAACAGTCAATAGCTTCACTAGCAGGATACCTGTCATTGGTTAACAGCACGCTAATACACGAGCGCGCGTTATTGAAACGCACGCTATACACATACGCGCGGCACATCCCGGGTTGTCGATGTCAAGCTATATACATTGGATCGTGGATATGTTGGAAAAGCGCGATCGGTTAGATATGACAGATAAAGAAAAAAAAGCAGAAAAAATGAAACCTTGAGTGTATACTGCGTCGTCACAGGTGGATCTTACGAATAATTAATCTGCGTCCTTAATGCCCGTCAGCGCCAGTCCTGTCTGCCTTTCCTGCTCGGTCTCGTCGCTTGATCGGCACTGTCTCCCCTCGCTATGTAAACAGACCAACAAGCCCAAACCGAAACTATAGAGCATAGCAGCCGCTGTAGGAGCCCATGACTGATGGCCCCTCCCTGTCGGGACAGACTTCTTACTGTACCGAATAAATGCTTTAGACCATCATCATCGTCATCATCGTCATCATCATCATCATCAGCAGCAGCAATGCTTTAGTGCACGCCGGCAAATAGCTCGAGTGCTATGCTATGGTGTGGCACATGTTTTTTTTTTTTTCTCGACGTGTGACAAGAGCAGTGCCGTCTTTATTACGAGTTAGCAGTCGCAGGAAGTTTGGTTGGCACAGCTACGAGCTAGTGACACTCGCGTATATTATAGTCATGCTAACCAAGTGATCAAGCACTAATATTTATAAATAATCTTTATATAATCTTTATAAATATCGCCTTAGTGTCACTTTCAAAACAGAAATCAAGAATAATGTAACAAATCTCAAGAATTTAGCAGAACTAAAGAAAAAAGAATCGGTGTATCCAACAAGACATGGCGAAGAATGGACAGTGCCGACACCCCGACTAAATCCTGATAAAGAATGCTTTCAATACACTCTTCCATCTCTTCTAAACAGGCATATATCCACATTAATTTCGATTTGTTTTCCTGTTCACGTCGTGAACTTCATAATTTGTTTTTGAATAACGTGGTTTAAGTTTCCTTATGTATTATTATTGCTGTTTCGTGTATTCTTTGGTGTTTCCTTGATGGGCTTGTTTTTGAAATTGTATAAACTCTTATGCTGCCTCCCTGCCGACCATTAGGATTGTAGGCTCGTCAAGCTGCCCAAGGGCAGTTTTGTTTTCTACGATTCCTCCATCTGTATTGTTAGATGGGAAATAAAATTTGATTTTATTTGATTTGAACTAACCCTTTAGTTCGCGCAGTTTTTCTTCTTGCGTGTGCGACAGTGTGCTCACAGTCACTGACAGTCACTGATATTCACACAAACGTGCACGCGAACATGCACAAGCATACGGCCGTTCTATTGCTTGCTTTTCTTTATACGTTCTCGGAGCTTGAGGGCTTCAAAAAGGCTCAGGCGCAGTTTCTGCTGCGTCACTGGGCATGGAATTCTACGGACACACTGCCTACGCTGATGCTCCTCTCGTTATCGGTTATCAGTGCAAACAGGCAGCCTCATATCTAGCTAGCTTTTCCGGTGTGTGTGTGTGTGTGTGTGTGTGCAGTCGCCTTCACGCCTGGAGCCCGTATGCACTGTATGCCCTTTAGTTTACAAGTCTGTTAGTATCAGTGCCGTGTTAGCCAGATCAGCCTCTTTCTTGAAATGTTGACGGTTATTTCTTGCAGTCTTTGTGGCGCAGTTAGAAAAGCCTCGCGCGCTCGCGTTGAGTTTAATCGTGGCGGTAGCTGTATACGAGCACTGTCTTATATCGGGAGTCAGGCTTTGGACAGCGTAACCCACATGCGATGACTGCGGAACGTTTCTTGATGCGGCTGCCACTATACGTCTTCACTGTAGCATTTGCGAGCTCCACTCTTATTGAAAGTTGGCCAATTCCGAAAATAAATGTGTAAGCCTACACTGCTGTACATGTCAAGCGCATTCTACGAACGGAGGTATACTTGAGGACTTCTTTAACTGTTTTGTATGAGTTTGCTTTCAGTTTTCGCAAGGGTCGAAGCATTGGGCGAAGGGCGACCGGGTGTGAAGTCGAGTTTAAATAATAATAATAATAATAATAATAATATTAATAATAATAATAATAATAATAATAATAATAATAATAATAATAATAATAATAATAATAATAATAATAATAATAATAATAATAATAATAATAAACGCCTTTATTTTCCAGAAAACATGCTTACAGGTCTGCCCAAGCCACAAAGGCTTGTAGGGCAGTAGCCAGCAGTCGGTGAATGACGAAGATATTGAAAGACAGCCGTGACATAATAAGCAATTAAGAGTAACCTTATTAGCCAACAGTAAACAAGAACAAAGAAACAGTTTAAGTTACCAACACTTGACTGGGCGGGACAGTGCTATTTATTTATTTACGTGACAGGCAGCAGTGATGTCCTTGCAGAATTATTACGCAGTCGACAACCAGTCTTCTAAAGCTCAGAAATAGCTGCATTTAGCAAAAGCTATTGGCAAAGAAAAATCATTTGCAGATACGTCAGGGGTCATTTGTTCTAAATCGTACGCTCGTCCTCATGTGCTGCTATAGTTTACGCAAAGCGTGACCGAGGTGAACATCAACCCCGTAACATAGGGGCTGTCCACATAAAACCATATTCCGGCTCTGTTAAAAGGGAACGTAGTACTTACTGCAGCGACGAATAGTGTGATGTTTATCAGATTCATCGAAACAGTATCCTAAGACGGCTGACGCGTAATGCACCAGCAAACTTGCCGATCGAGTCACTCTTGCAGCGTTCGCGCTCACAGCAGAACGCGTCTTGCGTCAAGAGGCGTGGTAACCCCACGCAACAGCGGGGTGCCACGGACCGGGAAATGGGAACAGCACACGCCAGCATGCGCTCGCTGCGCGTCGGGGTCTTCCCCAGGGGGCGCTTTGTTCGCGACGTCGGCAGTGCGCGGCGACGCCCAGAACCGGGGAAGGAGACGCGGGATATGCAAGGTCGCTCGCATCTAAGCGTGCGGTCATTACTCATGACTACGTCATGCCCGCAAATGACTTTACATGTGCTCGCGCAAAAAGAACGATCCACAAAGAGAGAACAGCTTGAAGCCTCTTCTCAGAGGCAGCAAGTGACGTCGAACCTATGCTGTTTAGGATCGGCGAAAAAGTTTAAAGCCAACTAACTGTTGACTGTTGACCTCTCTCAAAAAAAGAGAAGTTGAAAGGGCATTTACTTAATGTGGCGCAAGCATCAAAGTCAGCAAGCTTCAAAATCATATTCTCTCCTCTATACGCCCCGGGCCGTAGAGGAGGGAATGTTACAAGAAAGTATGTCCGGGAATTCAGATGCAAGCTTGCTGCGATTCGTTTCTTGGGTCACGTGACACCTTTTGGCCACATCGGTCGTGTGAACGATAACTACTGGTCACGTGACCTTGCTATGTTGTGACGTAATTTCATGCGGACGACGATCAGGAAATCTCTGAGCTTAATCTTGACAGTATCGTACCATCATTACATTAGGGACTTTGTGCCAATGCAACGATGATTTTTTCAGGTTTAACTCCCTGTGAGTTGTTTAAAATTTTTGTCCGCCCCGATGTCATGTTCCAAGCTTGCTGATGCATTCTTCTGTGACAGATTGGCGAGTACCTTCGCCGCTTCACCCAGAAGTCCCGATTCTTACAGATAAAGGAGATTTCTTCGGACCGGTTGACGAAATGTGATCAGTGGAGCTGCCGCGCGCACAGCCGGCTTCTCCTCTGTGACCTGTTTTATTCAAATTCCGTTATATTTTAATTGCGGGCACTTTGGAGCGGAAATTCTGCGTAAAAAATCCCAACGGAAGCTTTCAAGAACCCTTGAAGTGAACACGGAAAGCTGCTTCTCAGCACAATTTTTTAGAAGTTGTAATGGAAAGGCAAAAAATGGAAAAGGTGTCGGTTTTGTCTTATGGACCATCGATAAATGCCCTTTAGCAAATTTTAAAGCCGTGTATATTCTCAGCGGAAATTTGTGGCAAAACATTGTCACAGTATTCGTGGTGGTACGTGCAACTTGACGTCCCTACGCAACATTTGGGCTATGAGAAACACGAGAAACACCTTATAGTGCAGCTATGAAGAATAAAAACCGCAAAAAGACGGAACAGGGGCAGTCGACAACGCAGGGCGGTACTAACAACTGAACATTTATTGAAGGCGCCGAACTGAAGCCGAATTGAAGGATCGATCCTTCACTTCTTGAAGGACTCAACAGACCCGCAATCATGCCCTCCTAAGTTATAGGCAGGTCTTCGAAATAATTTTGTCCGCCTGAGGAGTCTTTAACTTGCAGTGACATCGCACAGCACACAGGACTTTTTTTGCGTTTCGCCCCGATTAAGACGCGGCCGCCGCGACCAGAATTTGATACCGCTACCTTAGGCCCGGCCAGCCTAACGCCATAGCCACTTAGCAGCTTATAGGCCTTAGTTGGAAGAAGAAATTTTTAATTTGTGCATCCGGCACGCCTACTGTGCCCAGGATTCCACCACACGAGACAACGGTTCAATGTCATGCAAGGAGACACGTTTCACGTTTCACGGGCGCATGCGCCACAGATTCAGCCATCGCGTGACTGATGACATACACGCTGTAAGGCCATAAATTCGATCTTATGGCCTTTGTCTAGCTGAGCTTTGTCAAGGGGGGCCTCTTGCTTCCGCCCGCGCCAGCTAGAGGTTATGCCCTATGTGCATAAAATGGCACTTAACCTGAAGAAGGTAGCTGCTAAGCAAGGAATCCGTCTTGTGTTCTTTGTCCCCTCAAAGTTGTTTCAACTTTGCAGGCGTGTGGTGGATGGTCCGTGCAGCGCCGCTTGCACCACTAAGCACGAGTAGCAGCAGTACGTGTATTGCTCCACTGATGTGGTGTACCAGTTTCCGCTGCCATGTGACAGAGTTTGCGTTGGCCAAACTGGCCAATGTATCAATATAGACTGCGGCAGCATTTCCGCTCTCTGAAGGGTGAAATTAGCACTAATCTCCCCAGACATTGCAGGGAATGTAATTGTTGTTAGCCCAAGCTTAATCAAACAATTATCGTAGGAAGGGGAAAGTCTAGAATTGAGCGCGAGATTTTAGAAGCAGCACACACGCGCAAACTTGGCCTTGGCACCTGTGTAAGTGAGCCTTCTCTGGCTCTCCTAGATAAAGAGACCCGGTTTCTGATTAACAAGTGACAGTTGTGTCAAGCCTTTGCTGTAGTTTTTACATTGTCATCTTCTGTGATTTTACCACGTGTCGTTCTCGTGTTTTATTATTTCATGGCATTCCACGCGCAGACGCAATTTTTTGCTGCTATGTGTTTCTTCAGAATTAATAAACGTCAGTTGCCAGTTACCGCTTGTCCTGTCCACCTCGTCTTACGGCCTGTCCTGAAGTCGCGGTTCTTTTACCTTTTAAAGTTCAAGTGCGCACGCGATAACCAGCGTGTCTAAACAGACGCACAGGATCTGTCGAAAGAAGTTCACTTCAGAGTATCGCTGCATTCCTGGACACGTCCTGATTCACCTCCGGTTGTCTGAATTGCGCGAAGAAAAAAAAAGCAAAAACGGTAGATGTCTGTGAACAATCATTTGCTGTCACAGCACAGCTAACTCAAACATACATACCCGTAACCGTCCTGTGATTTTTTTTTATTAAATAAAGAGCAGGAGATCACCTGGAGGCGACTCCATGCGCGATCTTTCATGACGCTTTACTTACCATCAGAATTCTATTCCGGTGATTACTATACCCGGAATGTACACTATGCGGCGAAATAGCCACTTATGATCACATTTTATGTACCATAGAAAGGAGCTGCCACCGCCCACCGGAATCTCTAGTACAAGTTCATACTCTCGTGCAATGGGAGGCCATGTTGGTCAGCTCAAACCTTGGCGTTCAAACCCGGGCCATTGAATGGGCTACTCAGGTCGCTGTCAGCCGTGAACTGATGGCCACCCAGCACGGTTCATCTGCATTTTGCCTTTTCTGACGAAATAAATGCTTTTCAATCAATCATCGTTAACGTTGACATCACTTGCCGACCTTTGTTTTCAATTTTTCTGTGAATTTTGCCTCTTTTGCAAACTCCTGTGGGTGCCTTTAAGCTAATAAACTGAACTGCTGTCAGCTGAACTCGCACGCGATACTTCATTACGCAGTGCTGGAATTCTGAGCAGGACTGGCGCCATACAATATCAGAGTAATGTGTTCTTCAGTGGTGCGTGCTTTATACATTCTTCTTATTATCTCCATTTGTTTCTGAGGAACATGAATGGAGGGCTGCTTTAGTTCAAGGACCTCTGGGTTGAAGGCCTGATAAACCCGCGCATTGTTTGATGCCTATATTTCGCTCCCATAAAGAATCTTATCGCCGGAAGAGTGGCGACAGGCGTGTTTACAGGGCTCCAGTGGCTCTGACTACCCCGTGCGCCGTCCATTTTTCTCCTCATCTCTACGACCCTATCTGTCGAGTGGACGCTATATCTAGATAAGCGATTCACGGTACGAACTCAGAAGGGGGCACACATTCCAAAGATTGCGATCCCAAGCAAACATGCATGATTCTCGTTTTCACGCACGTATCCGTGCAGGATGCGAGCTGACGTTCTTGATAAATTCTCGCCTTGAGCGTGCAGGAAGATTTCGACGCCCCGAAAGACTTGATTGGTGGTTTTATTTCGGTCAACAACTTCATTTGTGCTGATCTGGGCAAGATGACAAGACAGGAGATAAAGGCTTTGAGAGGGAAAGATGGAGTGAAGGCGGGCTGACGCAGAGGCTTTGACGCTCAGCTGCTGTGCCCGAATTCGCGGGGTCGACCAGGCTTCCGAAGCCGCATTTCGATGAAGGCAAAATGCAAAGACGCCCGTGTACTGTGTGACGCCAGTGCACGTTACAAAAAAAATCCAGATGGTCGAAGTCAAACTCCAATACGGACTCTCTCGTAACCCACGTGCATTTAAACTCAATATGCCATACGATACATTTCATGCTGAATGTCGTTAAGCAGGAATGAGTAAATTATTATAACTTTACGGAGTGCACTATGAAAATGGTTAGTCTCTTGACACCTAGATACTGGCTTATAAGCGTATATCTTGAGCGCACAATGATGTCTACGTGACCTCAAGAATGCCACTCGAACTTCAGTATGAATGTAGTAAATCTGCTGATGCTTGCCACGCAAGGTTCGCAGACAATTTGTGCTGTCAGTGCATTTACTGCCTTTACAAACCAAACTAATATGTGAATAGAACATGGCTAGAGAGCAAATGTTAGGGACGAATATGGAGTATTATGTTGCTAATAGGTTTGTACTCAAACAATGAAAATTAAGCCACTGGAGCGAAACAGGACCTTGTCGGGACACAGTTGCGACCAATAAATGATTATATGTTGTTGCTAATTATAACCACGCCAACTCCCAGTGTTTATCAAGAAAGCACTGCAAATGGCTTCTGCAGGAGAAAACATGTATTTCAGTTCAGACTGGATTGCGCCACGAATAGATGGACATTTTCAGGCGGAGACCAGTGAAGACGCTAGTGAAGACGGCAAGGGGAGGCTAGAGATGGCTGGCGCCTCCCCGAAAGTGTGCCGGCCACATGCTTCAGTCTCTGATGAGGTGATTTTATTCGCCATCAAGTGACTTAAATGCCTGACTTCGCGCAGTCGCTTGGAGTTGCACCGTAAGCCAATGTCGCGAAGCTCTTGTTGATCTTTCGGAAAAGGCCGCTTCTTGCTGCCGCTGTGGCTCAGTGGTTACCACATGGTGCTCTGCTGCTGACCGTTAAACCCCATAAACCTAACCAAACCAAACCTCCTTTGAATTTTCTATCGCCGTTCCTGAGAAAGACAGCTGAGGTGATTGAAAAGACACCTCCCCCCCCCCTTAAAGTCCAGTGCCCCATAATGCAAATAAAATTTCAAACATCTATGCACGGTCATTCCTTATGGGGCATAGCTTTTCATTCCGGGGCCATCCGCCACGCTGGTCTTACCAAATATCAAGTTTATACTGTTTGAGAGAAGTAGAATTCGCCCACCTAAATTTAAATTATCCAAGATGTACAGTTGTGATGAGCTGGCACATCTCAAGTCGTTCATTACTTATTCGTTCATTGCAGCTAATGAATCTTAGTTCGGTGAATTAATGAGGTTTGAAAAAATCAATGTCAAATAAAAATAAAGCAGTGCAACAGCATGAGATAGTTCGGGATGCAGATTCTGTAGACTGCAATTTTATAATTTCAGGCAATTTTAAGGTACATAGGAGATAAGAATATGCTTGCGGTTGCGTGGTGAGCGAACATTTGTTCCAGAAAAATTTCTTCGAACGTGGAGAGGAAATGAAAAAAATCACGAAATCGGGCGCACTTTACATACGCACTAGTCACTTTCAAAGAATAAGGTGCGTGTTGAATAGATAGATAAAAGAACAAGGAAGGTTAGAGGTGTGTCCCGTATTCTCTCCTCTCTTCCTTCACTTCGTTAGCTCATATCTCCTCACCCGATGCTTGGCCGTACTCCCAACGAGAGCAGACGCCATTCGACGAAAGGAAAACACCAAAAATAACGTGACACGACATCAACATCAGCTGCTAAATGTCACCACGTCATCGAAGGGCCGAAGTTCCCATGATGACGGCAAAGGGCAAATGCGAAACAAATAGCGCGTAAACCATACTCTTGAATTTCCCGCTGCCACTGTACGTCACAGCTGACGTCATAGTCGGAGGACGCGCCGCAATCCAATCCAAGCGGCAGAATCCAGCAGCTCCCAAGTGTAATGAAATCGCTAGCCGTCCCCGCCAGCGACGCAAGGCCAGCGAGTCAAGGCAGCGAGGAGGCGAACGCGGCGGGCGTGTTTCTTGCGAGAGAGTGATCGAAAAGAGAAGCCGAGGAACGTCGTGGACGTCGTGTTGTCACGGCGTTGTCCCCTCTGTAGCTGCAGTTCGGGCCGCGTCGCCCCTGCCAACGTGCTCAGAGTTCCGGTGAGCGTTGGCTGCTTGCGTTCGTCGCTGATACCACGCCGCTGCGATGAGCGACTCGCAGCCGTTGGCCGCGTGCATTGAAGAATGGGACCAGCTCGAGAAGGAATATTGCGATTTGGAGGTGAGTTTGGTGAACAGCTCGCTTTACTCCGGTATCGTGTTCAGAGATTGCCGGAATGCTAACATTCTTGTGTGTGATTCAGTTTTAACAGTACAGGTGCTGGCAGCTGTTATGCAGCGTTCATTGCACTTCCTGCGCTGTTTTTTGGAGAAACGCCTCATTGTCAGTCGCTGGATAAAAGCAGTATCGTTGCTGCTAGGCAATTTTTTTTTTCATTCGTGAATGTGGGTGGTTCTTGGGCTTTATTTGCGCGCGTCTGTTCTTCTGAAGCCGTTGCATTCCTATAGACCTGTGGCTAGTCGACCGTGCAATTTAAAATTGTTGCCCTTTAGGACTCGTAAGGGCTTCGACCTGTGGGCACTTTGGCACGTGCAGCCAACGCCACCTAAGATACACGAATGATTTCGGTTGTTTGCTGTCGCACACGTGGATGTCTCAGTATCCGTTAGCTTGCACGCACTAAACGTTTTCTGTAGCTAGCCTGGGTTGCGCTTCTGAGAAAACATCGGTAATTTCTGGCCTGTTGACTGTATTACTCACGTTGCCAGCGCAAGGGACGCTCGCAGTCATGCCAAAAAGACCCTGCAGATGTATATATATATATTTTTTCTGCGTGAGAAAGAAAACAAACCGTGCGTGCTTTCTGCGGCGAATTGGCTGCTTCGACCGCTTCAGACGCGCCGGCGATTAAGTCAAGGTCGAATGGCGCGACAACCACTACTTTGCGTGTTTTCCTGCCAGTTGGCGATCTCGTTCATCGTTTCACTGGCGCCGTCAAGAGAGAAAATCTGCCCCCACGTTTTTTCCCACGTGATTTTCCCGGGTGTCGTTGAGGGCAGCTGAGTTAACGGCGTGTATGTGCTACGCACTCTGATGCCTCTCCCAATCTCTGGTCAATCTACAACCTTTGGTTTCCGTCGAGTGGAATGATTTTTCGTAGTACATGATTCAGCTCCCGTGCGTAGTTGTGCGGGAAGAGCGCGATGACGGAGTGAGGGGCTGGCCCTGTGCCGAAGAAAAAAAAAAGGGGGGGGGGGGGGCGCGTGCACAGGGACATTACCGTCGCCTTTGTCGATGGGGTTTCCTGTGCGTGGAGATCGGCGCACAGGGAAAGCGCGACAGGTGAGGAGGAGCGACCGGGCAGAAAACCCTTCTCCGCATTTAAGTGCGATTGAAATCGTACCGTTCGAAGTGGAGGCATAGCGCGCTTGGGCTTCCTCGTCAGCGTGGTTGGCTGCTCAAGCGCGCTTTAGCGTAGCGCGAACGTAAGAGTGCGTGAACGCGGTTTTAACTTGAGGGCCTTGAATGCTGCCCTTGTTGACTGCGGTCCTCGTGGAAGAAGAAAGTGGCAGGAAGGGAGGAGGAAAAAAAGAAGACTGAATTGTCTGCCAGTGGAGAGCGTCTGCTGATACTGAAAATGTTGAAGCGCTGTCCTTGCGGCTGGAGAATATTCTACGCGCGCCTACTGCTATCGCTTGTCGCCGGGCCTGTGCCGACTGTAGATCTGGACCTCTTCAGACTTAGCGACATGGACAGAAGGACCCTGCCTCGGCCGATAGGAGCGGTAGTCGACAACGTTCGCGCTGCTATCGATTGTGGCCTGTTGAATATAAGCAACTCACTCTCTGTCAATCCTTATCAGTGACTTGGTTGCAGACCACACAAGAAAGAGATAGGGCAGAGGGCCTGTATTTGAGATTAGCATCCCTGGATGATTTCTGTTGCTGGTGTACTAGAGGCTGGCGGTCATTTCCTGCTATCCATCAAAAGGAATTAAGTGGGGGTGTTGTTTTGCTGCATTTTAACTGGCAGTGCACAGTAATTTTTACGAAACAGTTAATGTTGCACACATACCAGGAAGCATACGGGGTTATGTGTG
>JARKHS020011964.1:0-69797 GCA_030143305.2 Amblyomma americanum
ATGGTTTATTCTATTCGTGATAGTCATGTGACATTTTAGCCCAGTGAAATGGAAGGAATGCATATTTTGGGTACACGTCCTAGAACTTTTATTACTGAAGGCTGCCCCACAGCACGATGCTGCTTTTATGTCGTGTCTTCATGGAGTCCCACTGTAGAGCATGAAACCTGCCACAAATAAACTATAGTGGGGCTTCAGGTCACTGTAATGTTTTCAAGAAGGAATTTTGCTCTGTTGAAAACATCCACACTTGCTCTCTCTCATGCTTTGTCATTTTAGTGTTCTAATTTATAGCATTCACTTGCATTGGTCAGTGTTGGAGTGTGCCATAAATTAAATAAGTGGCGTAATTTTGCTCATTGCGTCCTTTCTAATGATTGAAGGGTCTCTGGGGAGTGTTGCCATAACTGATTCTCCAGTTGAGCTGAGCATGATTACGACATGTGTCATTGGTTACACATTGTGTATTTTTCTGATGCAAGCATTAGGAAATCCTCGTTTCCAGCCTATTTGTTGCAGTTTGCAATGCAAGTGACTTTTGATTGTTTCAGTTTTGGTGATACAGATCATGTAGCATTTTCAAGGGAAATCAAGCACGGAAATTTTGATCTCAAAGACAATGTGCAAAATTCACAAGACCCTGCATTCGTGTGCATGCTGGATTTAGAGCCAGAATATTTTTTAGAACGAAAGCTCTACTTCACGATCAAAGCTGTCATAGCTGGGCCATTGCTGAAGCCTTGACCTTTACCTTGAATAAATAAATAAATAAAATGAATATTGCCCTGACTGGGATTCGAACCCGTGGTGTTGCGAACAGATCAACTTCGCTGTCCACTGCACGAGAGCACTATGCTATTGCCGCAGCCGATCATGCCTCGCATTAAACCGCAACACATTCTCGCACTGTGCATTGCACGTCGTCGTCTTCATCAACTTCCATTTGTGACGTGAACAGATCAGACCAGCTTAACCTCGATCAGAGCTTAACCCGAGTCTGATAACGTCGCCAGACGTGCAGACAACCTAGCAAGGCAAAACCATGACCCAGTCAAGCTAAACACATGCTTTCACACGTCTACTCGGTTTAACTACGTTAAAACCTGACCATTTTTTTTTGAACATCTCCTTGCTGGTTTCATGAATGTTTTCTCAGGAACCATACATTGGGCGAGTGTATAGCAAAACCCCTTGGAATTTGTGCATTTAACATGACTGCAACTAGGTCTCCTTTCAATGGAAGAGCATTACAAAAACTCCCCGTGTGCTGTGCAGTGTCAGTACACCTTGAAGAACCCCATGTGGCGTAAATTAATCCGCCTTTTTTGCAAGGTGTGGTACCCTCTGGGGAGTGGCGAAAATTTGTCTCCTACTGGTTGAAAACAAATACATGTCAGACGCAGGCATGATCCGGTTCCACAAGGCTCTAACTGCTCTTGCGAAGTGACAAGTGTGCGCTTGACAGCTGCTGCCACCTGTAGCATGCACCTGTTGCTAACATGAGCTGCACATGCGCAGTAGGACCTGGTGATATTTTTTCAACCAGTGAACCTGGAGGAGGTGTGGTTCGCATGCACAGAGCAGCCATGTGACAAAAAAGCCTTCCACTATGACATCCATCTTAGCCCATGTGTCGCTTCAGGACGTTAGAGGATTACTGAACCTAGGTCGTCACTATATAAATGTAATTATCAGGCATTAGAATAGAACCCTCATCGTAGCAAAAAAACCGGTGTCATCCAGCATCGCTCAGAAAAGTCCTGATTGGCTAGCGGCCAGTGATGTCAGCAGTGACGTCCGGTGCTAGGGTGGAGAAATGCCATTGGCTGGCGGGACGTGACATCACCAGACCAGTGAATGCCCATTGGGGAGAGGGAAGTGATGTCGCCAGAGCAGGTTTGTCTCTGTGAGGCCCCCACCTGCCAAGCACGGCAGGGGACAGTTGATGTGCAGGAAGAGCAGCCTGGGTCTCGCAGGCCCCACCAGTCACTTCCGGTAAAGGCATCAACAGCTTCGAATGCTGTCGTATTTCCTGCTCATAATGGAATTAGGTGTTCCTGTATTTTTTTCATTGTTGGAAATGTATACAAATGGTTTGTGCTGGAAGTGATATTTTCTTGCTTCTGGTGAGTTCTGGGGTGTCAACACTGGCTTGCAGTTGATCTTATGCACGTGGTATTGCTGTGGCTTGCAAAAGCGTGTATTAGCTTGCAACAGCAACCTCTAATGGTAGCCTTACTGCTTCACCACACCAGGCTCAAGTAAAGCCCCGTGTGAATACTTTGTGCAGGCTTTATATCTTGCACCCATCAGGGCAGTGCTATAGCTGCTATGGCTTTTCAGATCCACAGGTTTTGTACCACTGGAGATGGGATACCTAGCATCAGTGGGAACTGGTTTGCAGGTGCTGGTTGTAAACTATGTGAATTGTCTACTGGTGAGGGTTTTAGCGCGATAGCCTTAAGGCTTCCATTCAGCGGAAGACTCGGTGGCATGCGAGAAAATGCGGATTGGTCGAAAAGGTAGTGACGTCGCACGTGGAGTGGCGAATTTTAAATGATTAAAACCTCACATAAATTGGGAATGTAAGGTTGTAACATGACTGAAAAATTTTTACGACATGTAAGAATAAATGAATTGCACTGAAAAGAAAATTGTTGCGAGATGGGAATCAAAGCTGCGCCCCTTGGATCCTTAGTCAGACACACTGCCCCTAAGCCACCGAGGCACATTCGTTTGACTTGGAAGAATTAGTGATTCAGCTTCGTGCTCGCTTCAGTGGAATGGCCTCTAGATAAATGCATACAGTGAACTTTGTTTAACTGAACTCATGCAGCTGGTTAGCTGCACATTGGTAAACACAAATTTTTGCAGTGCCATATGGGCCTATTAGTATTCTACTATGCCCAGCTGATTTGTGTCATTGTTGCATCATGCGAGAAAAGTCAATGCCGTAGTGACCGCAGCTGAAAAAAAAACCCAGGCGGGTTCATGCATTCCATTTTTCAGCTCCCTAAAGACAACAATGATTATTAGGTGGCCTTGGCAGAGGCATAAAATTAGGCTTGCACGGTCTTTTTCCCACTTATGTAATTGCAGAACTTTTCTGGTGCATTCTTTATAAAATTTGGTAGAGGCATACTGAAATAGTAGAGACGTACTGAAATAGGGATTTTTGGAATCACGGACTAAATCTGAAACATTCTCTAGGCTTGTCTTGCTCTTCAGACATGATAGTTTTCTTTACTAGCAGGGTTTGATAGCAGGGTTGTGCACTGAAATTCTGCTTTGTGAATAAAAAGCAGTTGTTGCAGTAAATTTATGATGGCTTCGTATATGTGTACAGAGGCCATGTGGGATTCCTAAAGACAGTTGCAGGACTCTAAGAGGAGTAAGCAGTTTTCAAGGCCACATGTGAAAATGCCCTGCTATGCGAGCAAAGAGCAGCTTGGTCGTGAAAATTGATCATGCTGCGAAAGACACAGACGTGACTGGACATGAGCTGCACTAGTGCTCGTGTGTCCATCTTTCTCATCCTTGCCTTTTCACAATCTTGCCACACCAGCCTGTCCAAACTGCTGTCTGGGGCTAACAGGAGCTGTTGCAGAAAATCCACGACGGCTGAGGACTTGACTGCGGTGCTCTGTGGGATTTCTAAAATTTACTGAAGTGATTTCAAAAGAAAAAAAAAGGAACCTACTTAATAAATGTTTTCTGGTGTACAGATGAAGTGTTATGGATGATGGTATCGGATTAGAATACTATAATAATGTGAATTGAACCACTCCTTTTTATGTAGAGTGGGGATCCTTGAACTAGGGCAGAATGCTTGGGATCAAAGTAAATTCACAAAATTACTACTTATTAATTTTTTTTTTCTTGCAATAACTTTCACAGGAAACGCGAGTACTCTGAAGTGTAGTGTTTGGCTTGGTTTGGTTATCGGGTTTAACGTCCCAAAGCGACTGAGGCTATGAGGGACGCCGTAGTGAAGGGCTCCGGAAATTTCGACCACCTGGGGTCCTTTAACATGCACTGACATCGCACAAGTACACGGGCCTCCAGAATTTCGCCTCCATCGAGATTCGACCACCATGGCCGTGTTCGAACCTGCGTCTTTCGGGTCAGCAGCCGAGCGCCATAACCACTGAGCTAATGCAGCAGCATGGAATTGTAGTGTGGTTTCTTTTCTGTTAATATGGTAATACCGGCCTTGTACGCAAGCCACAACCTTGTCACTTTAAATGAACTCATTTAGCGTAGCATCCACTTTGTAATGTTTCATTTACTGCTGCTGTGAGAACAGTGCGTGCACCTGCCAGTTTCTGCGATTTCAATAGCCAATTATTCTTAGACATAGACGAGCTCAACAAGGAGAGAGGTGTACAATGTGAAAAGGGAGGCACTTACTGCTGTTGAAAGCAGTTCTAGAGAGCGGGCATTGTTTGGAGCCTGGCCTGGTTGCTGCATTTTTTAATTTTTTGTTTCAGCGTAACTTGCTTTCTACCACACGGAATATACACTATGCACCATCTGAGCAGCCTGTTTGAAATTTTTATACGTTATTGGACTCACCCTCTAGACCATCTGATATCCCCTGCAAAGCTGACTAATATTACTGCATAGTTTTATTTTGGTGTTTATAATTTCAGTAGCTTTGTCTTCTGCAATGTCTTGCTTCCTTTAGCAACTAAACTGTTGATCTAGGGGGGAGGGTTTAGTTGTTATGGCAGCTCTCAAGTCCTATTGATGGCTGCCAATGGATGCTGCAGAAAAATGTGATTGCTTCATCAGACCTTATTGCATCACAGAAGTGCGTGTGTTGTTAAGCTGTGGTCAGGATAATGACTTTGTGAGCAACTGCAAGGGCCTTGCCAGCCAAATAGAGGTATGTGAGCATGGAGCTAGAAGATTGCCGTGAATCAATGATGCGGTGCATATTTTGAGAGCAGTGAATGACAAGGGGATGGTGCCTTGTATAATTACTTCTAGTGCTGAGTGAGCTGCTCAGTTGTGAAAACAATTACTTGTGCTGTGAGAGGTTCTGCGAGTAAATGTTCAGAAATGTTCAGGTGAAGATTCAGAAATTTTCATTGCTCGTTCTTTCTTTGTGTCAGTTTACCCGTTGTGGTGGCTCATTTGCTTTGGCGTGCAGCTGCTGATTCCAAGGTCGCGGGTTTGATCCCGGCCACGGCCGTATTTCGATCGAGGTGAAATCAAAAACACCTGTGCGCTGTGTGATGTCAGCACACTTTAATGAGCCCCAGGTGGTTCATTACAAGGTCTCTCATTGCCATTGTGTTGCTTTGGAGCACCAAACCCCACAGTTTGTGATTCTTTTTGTCACTCTGGTCTGCCCTCAGAAAGTCTGAAGGTAGCTTAAACATTTTTTTTCTTTATTTCTTTATTCAAGAGTTACCCCGCATTTGCCCGAAGGCGTTATAGCAGGGGGGTTACAGATTGGCAAAAAATACATCTTCACTTGCAGAGCACACTTGCTCCTCGGAAAGCCGGTTCCACTGTTGCACTGTTTTAACAAAAAATGAATTTGCAAACAAGTTCGTCCTGGTACGGTACTCTCTAATTTTACGGGAATGGTCATGTCGTTGAGAAACGTAAAAGGGCTGTTTTAAGTAATTTTCAAAATCAATCCCCGTTTTTCCGTGAACTATTAATACAGCAATTTTAGCCTCAATTTTCTTCTACGGGAAGCGAGTGGTTCCCATTGCAATTCTTTTTTCATTGCTGTACAACTATCCCTTCGCCCGTACCTGCCCAAGACGAACCTTGCTGCTCTGTTATGAATTTTTTCAAGTTTTTCAATTAACACTCGATGTGCAGGGTCCCATACAATACAGGCATATTCAATGATAGGTCGAACACAAGAGAGAAAAGCAGTTTTCTTGAGGTTTGGCTGTGAAGACCTTAAACTCCGCTGTATGAAATTTAGTGCCCTACCGGCTTTGGTAACCACATGATCCACGTGAGCATTCCAGGAACAGTCATCCGTTAGTATAACACCTAAGTATCTGTAAGTACATTTCTGTGGGATCAATTCATTACTTATGCGATACTGAGCTTGGACTTTGATTTTTTTTCGTGAAAAACAAAGATGAGCACATTTCTCCGTATTCAAAGACATTTTCCATTTCAGACACCAATCGTGGATAAGTGTTAAGTCAGTTTGGAGTTGAACGACGTCATTGGCATTGTTAATTTTCCTGTACAAAACGCAGTCATCTGCAAACAGACTTATACTTGAGGAGATACCGAGTGAAATATCATTTATATAGATTAAGAACAGGAGTGGCCCCAGGACCGACCCCTGTGGGACCCCTGATGTCACATCAACGTAATCTGAACATACACCATTACGGACTACACGTTGGTGGCGGCCGAGCAAATAATTCTGAATCCATACCATAACAGCTGTGTCCAGATTCAATATTTTTAGTTTATAGAGAAGGAGTGGGTGTGACACAGTGTCAAACGCTTTCCGGAAATCCAGAAATATGCAGTCTGTTTGGCCCCCGCGGTCAACTTCAGATACAAGTTCGTAATAAAATTCAACAAGTTGAGTAGTACATGATAAACCTTTCCGGAACCCATGTTGTTCCTTCATCAACAAATCATTCTTTACCAGGTGGTTCATTATTTCTGTGTATAAGATGTGCTCAAAAACTTTGCATGAAACTGATGTTAGAGAAATAGGCCTGTAATTTGATACATCTTTTCTTGATCCGCCTTTGTGAATCGGGACCACATGAGCTATCTTCCAGTCGTGTGGTAAAAGACCTGTATCCAAAGATTTTTTATAAATAAGGCATAGATACTGTGAGATAGGATAAGCACAGTTCTTTAGCAACCGGGGTGATATGCCGTCGGGACCACAGGCCTTTGATTCATCTATACCCTCTAGGAGCGCTAGAATCCCTCTTACACTTATTTCGACTGGCGGCATTGCTGGCGCATAACTTGTGTAATGTTGGTGACTGTTGATATGGTTAGGGGAGAAAACAGACTTGAAGTGATTATTAAAACACGTTGCCTTCTCTAAGTCACCTGAGATGACCTGTTGATTATAAACGATTTCACCTACACCAGATGAATCTGTTCCACACTCCCTTAAGTAGTGCCAAAAAAGTTTAGGGTTTTTCTTCATTTTAACGTCCAGCGTTTTAAAGTACTCCTCTTTCGCAGTTTTTAGTTTTTCTTTGTGCTCACGCGTTAGTACAAGTAATCTGCTGAAGTCATCTTCACGCTTTGTTCTCTTAAACTTGAGGTACGCACGCCTTCTTTTCCTTATCATTTTTATCAAACTGGCAGTCACCCACGGCTTTCTGCGTTTCTTCAGTCTAGCTGAATCTATACTTGTCCCGGGAATGCAGCTGACACCAGTGTTGGAAACATTTTATTTGTTTTTCCCTGGTGGTAAGTTTGTGCTATATCAGTGTTCGGAGTTGCACAGTGGATGGGATGTGAATGGGGTCGTGTTTTCGTTCTCTTGGGCTTTGCAGAAGGCGTACCGTCAGTACATGGTGCTGACTGGAGAAACGCAGCGGTCCCAGGAAGAGTGCCTCAAGGCCCTGCGGCACCACCGTTACCGGTCGACTCAAATCCTCGAGTCACTCTCCAAGCTGAAGCTAAACAGCGACGATGAGAAGCTGCAGAAGGACCAGTTGCTGCAGAAGCTAGAAGCCAAGCGGCTGCACCTTGATGACATAGCGCAGGACCTGCCACATTCCAATGGGTAATTTCTCAAGTCTTTCCTGTGATGTTCACCCTTGGTATGGTTTGAGGCAGCAGATTAAATGCTGTTTTTTTTTTTAATCACTGAGCATGAACGGTACAGAAATTATGTCTGGATATTGGTTTTCCAATATTGTTTTAAGCTAGGCTCTTGATCTTCCGTAGTTTTGACGCTGTGTAACTCATTAGCTTAGCAGTCACATTGACATAGCTACAAAAATAAAACAAGATGAGATTCCAGAGTGGCTGGCACTTGTGCAAGAGCAGCCATTCTGAAATCAAAAATTAAAATCTAAGGAACTTTGTAACTGCTGCTTCGGTTGTTGCATTTTGAGTGCTTGAGAAGTGAATGTTGGTGTATTTTGCACAGCATAAAAAATTAATTTCAGAATTGTTTATCACCTTTAAATCTCTAATTTTTTCTTGCCTACAGAAGCAGAACTTCGGTTGAAATTTCTCGTGGCTTTTGGGTGCAATTTTTTCTCCTTTCTTTTTGCAGCCTCTACTTGCAGATAGTGCTTGGGAGCGTCAACCTTTTTCTCAGGGATGCAGATAAGTGAGTGTAACTTTGTTCACTTGTGGGAATTTCCATTTGAATCCCACTGTGGCCACTGATGCACATTAGTGCTTACCTGATATGTACGTTTCTTGTATCAGGTACCGATACAAAGACGAGTACGAGAGGTTCAAGCTAAAAGTCACCATGTGCATCCTGGTTATGTCCATCTTGTGCATAACAATGAACTACAGGTGAGTAACACAAGTAAAATGATATTCGAGAAGCTTACTGCCGGTACAGAGTTTGACTTCTAGTGTTACACATGTGGCTTTTGCATGTATTGCATGGTTGCTGACATTGTTAGCTTTCGCATTTGTTGAGAACATTTCAGAAGTAGTGCTTTCATTTTGGGTTACTGGTCCTTGTGTTCATCTGATGTATTCAGGAGTTCCCTGATTTACAGGCAAGATCCTCAAAGAACTGGCCCCTACCTTTAATTGACAGTGCACTTTCCGTGACTCACTTGCAATGAGATTTTGTGGCATGAACTTAAGCGGAACAGAGTCAGAGAATGGAGCCTCAGTGTTGGCCTTTCAGTTTTATCTCCTTATGTGTCTGCTCACACTAATTCTTTGCCACGAATATCATAGCTAGCCTAACTGCCCACTGTTGCGATGCATTGCAGGTGCTCGAATATATGTCTATTTTTTTTTCTGCTGTCGCGCATTGATGTCTATGGGTCACAAAGGATAACCCACTCCGACAACTTTTTGCAGAGTTAATGATGCCATTCTGCATTTCCTACTGGTTTGGTACTACTGCACACTGACGATACGGGAGAGTATTCTGGCAGTCAATGGCTCAAAGTAAGTTGATGTAGATTTTTTGCTTTACTTGCATACTTGGCAAAGAAAATGATGTGCCCATTGTTTCTTGTCTTATTTCAAACAGCAGGTATCTTGGGCAGCAAGTCGTTTATATTTTTAGTTTTGAGCATTCAGCGACAGCTCAGTCATACTGATTCATTTTCTGGTTGCAGGATAAAAGGTTGGTGGAGGTTGCATCACTTCATAACGACTGCACAGGCTGGAATCATCATTGTGTGGTAAGATGCACAGGCCACCGTTTCATTTAAATACACCTGTATTAAGATATTTTAAAAATTCTCTAAATGCCACCTAAATATTTATGCTAGGTGTCTGCAAATGCAATGTTCTTTGATACCTTGCACTTGGATTGCATTTCTGTTTTTAGTGAATGATGGTTTATTTCTACGCAACGCTGTTCTTTACTTTTTAAACTCTTTGCTTTGGTGAACGCTGAAGTCTAGCTTGAATGAAAGAGGCTTTGCGACATTTTTTTTTGTTCCATAAATTCTTATAAGCATCATTAAAGCTTGTAAGCAAAAGTATTCCTTGATCACACATACAACACTGAGGCATAAAGTGCAAATGTTTGGGAACATTACTAAAAACAAAGCTAACAATGACTTTAATACTGTTGCTCATTGCAGGCCGGATGGTATCATATATGGCATGTTCCGAAGGCAGTTCACGTGGTACGTCTGCTTCATTAGTAAGTAAATCCTTAATTTCATTCATTGCCGGGTATTTGTGAATCGTGCTGAAAGAAACTGCAGTAGCATCGGCCACAGTATGCCTTGTTGCTCATCTGCTTCCAAATCTGCAGCATATTCATTTCTATCTGTTGGAAAATGTGCATGTGCTTTTATAATGTTAGTATTGCACCATAAAGGGTTAGCAGGGTTCTTGTTTAGAGGAATTGATTTGGGAAATCTACAGCACTGAAGTGTCTGAAGTGCTTCTTTTAATGTGCTGGCAAAAAGAACCTGTTGCTGTAGACCATTTGTGGTATTGGCTTGTGACATGGTAACATAAGATTATGCACTAAGCTGGTGTAACAGCAACGTGGAATTTGTGCATCACCCCCTGTTTGACACTGTACTGCAGTTTATTTCACTGCTTTGGATAGTTTGGAGATTGATGCAGTGGTATTCATCGCTTAGCATTGCTTACACAGCCGCAGCATTCCGAGAAGGTGGGCATGAGCTGAGTTTTGGTGCCTGATTTTTCCTTCATATTGCTGGAGGCCGACATTGAAATATGTGCACATTCTTGTGGGCAGGTATAATCCAGTTCTGGCAGTTCTATTACCAACAAGGATGCCTGTACAGACTTCGAGCCCTGGGTGAAAGCCACAACATGGACATCACAATCAGTGAGTGCACTTCTTTTTTTCGTTTTCATCTTTCATAGTGTTCAGAACATGCAAGGTGTACAAGTGCGTAGAAAGGAATGCTTCCAAAGCAAACAGAAGTTCTATAGTTCAGTTTGCAAATGGGCCCTCTTGGAATGAATTTCAGTGAAAAATGGGCTTGTCTTCGCATTTCAGCCAGTGAAAGCTCGGAATAATTGTATAACAACATGTTCACTTTTCACTGACTGCTTTCATTCCTTCGTGAATGGTTTAGCCATGTTAATTCTGATCTGTGAGAAGGTACAAATGAGTTGTTGAGATGAGTTTTCTCTTAGCACTAGTGCAGAATTTTGTTGAAGGTGGTACTAGGGTGCTTCTTTTACTAACCTGATGCATGTACGCAGTATTCCTGTCAGCATATTCACTGCCTCCATAAGGAATAATTTTTGATGGAAACAGAAATTTTTATCTGCAAAGTTCAAGGATAGTGAAGGGTTGTTCACTGACAGAGGCAGGAGACATATGCACATAATCCTGAATGTCTTAATGCCAAACAGGAAAAAAAAAAGTAGACATTGATTCTAGTGATAGATGCATTTATAGTGTTGCATGTTACTCTTTAAAAGTAGCTTTACATATTTTACCCAAAAGCCACAAGTGTAAAATTAAAGAGCTAATGTGGAGGCATGTACTGTCTTTCACATCTTAATTATTAGTGCACAAGTTTCCTGATGGCAGTGTAATACCGCATTTATGTGTTTATTGAAGTACTCACATTGTCGTGAGAGCCGCCACGGTGGCTGAGCGGTTATGTCGCTCGGCTGCTGGCCCGAAAGACGCAGGTTCGATGGTGGCCACGGCAGTAGAATCTCGATGGAGGTGAAATTGTAGAGGCCCGTGTGCTGTTGGATGCCAGTGCATGTTAAAGAACTACAGATGGTCGAAATTTCCGGAGCCCTTCACTACGGTGTGCCTCATAGCCTGAGTCGCTTTGGGACGTTAAACCCCCATAAACCCATGAACCCAAACTTTTTTTGTGAGAGGAAAGATGAGAGGACAATTTCGTGTTATGTACGCGCTCTTCAGTCTTCAAAGTACTACATGAAGAATGCAGATGAGAAATAGAGGATGAGAAACGAATATGACAGACATAGCAGAGATGGCAGAGTCGGCAGGAATTGTGATGTGTCCTTTCATCCTTTTTGTGCAATTTTTTTGATGCTTGAACGATAATCAGGTGGAGAAGTGCTCCTGTTTGCTGTGTACTTGTCATGTCACTTACCTGTACCCGCTTCATATGACGACTCTGTGGTATGTTGCAGCGTGAGCTGTGCAATAGTAAGGGCAACCAGTCATTTCGTGATGCTTTATTTCCCTGCCTTTGAAACATTCACAAATGAGGTGGCGACCACACGGCACTTATCTTGTTTCTGCTTTTTCCTTCAGGCTGCATCTTTGCTTTTGTCTTGTCTTTTAGGCTGTGTAAAATGTAATGAGAATGATGATTCATGTTCTCTACCCAATTCTTCCACAGATGGATTTCGGTCATGGATGTGGCGTGGACTCTCGTTCCTCCTTCCATTCTTGTACTTCGCCTATGTGAGTGCATGCTTGTGCTTTTTTTGCCAACTCTTATATGTCACATAAAACAGTTTTTGTGGCCTTTATTTAAGTGCGTTGGAAGTACGGTACCACTGTAATAGCACCATCCCATTTGCTGTGGTTGGTGCTGGATATTACAAACCCTTTTCAGTCCAAGCGAGGCAGATGCTTAAGGGGCACCTGAAGAGGTTTTAGAATCCTTTGAGCTTAAAGGGACGCTGGGGACAACTCCACTCAATGATTGTTGTCAGTAAAAAAATGATTCGTTGACCCTTTCTGGCTATTTTTTGGCACCTGTCCGGCTGCAAAAAAAATGCATTTAACATCCGAGAAAATTGGATTTAAAAATCTCCCCGCCAGTTAATTCCAACTACAGTCGACGACAGATTTTTCGAACCCTCTAGGGACCGCGAAAACGACCAAAAAATCGGGCAGTCTGGAAAATCAGATTTCGCTGAAAAAATCACGAACTTATTACCAATATGCTGGAGGAAGGGGTCAGTTGTATTGCACACATTCTAAAACTCCTCATGACTAAATTTCATCGCGCGACATGTGCACGGATGAGACGGCGACCGCTTTCACGAGCTCGTCCTGGCTGTGCCGCCCTCGGCATGTCTCTGATGAACGCACAGGTTGGGACAAAGTCTTAATGAAAATGCGAACACGGTGCTGCAGGAACTGTGCTGCGCACGCAATATGATGGGCCTGGAATGAGAACGCGAAGATGGCGAAACAATAAGAACCGAGAAACAGCTGAAGCAAGCGCTGCATCACTCTGTTGGCCTTCGTCATTAGGCCTAGCGACTAGAGCCAAAATCGGCATCATATCCGCCGATGTGCACTCTGCAGTGGCTTGCGTATAATGAGAGGTGTCTTCCTTGTCATCGAAACGCCAGTTGTTTACAGTTTTATGGTAGAAAAGTCAGGGTTGCGGTGCGTTTTGCCGCGGGTACACTGGCCTCGCTTTGAAATGCACCACCATATCCTTCCACGCTCGTCGTCTCCGTGAAGCCGTATGCCTCCCACGCGCTTCGTTGCTACCTTTTTCCGTACTCGGGACGAAAGACTAGGCACAGATGAGTTCCGCAAACTCTGACTACTGTTCAAGTTCGTGTGGCGCAAGATGTTCAAGAATAGTACGAATTCTAAACCACGCAGGTGCAGTGTGCCGACTTGCACAGAATTTCAGCATCGCAAGTTAAGAGGCTCCCTTTAAGCTTGAATTTTGTTTTTTTTTAATCAAATTTTCGATCTCTCCTGCAGTACGAATTAATGAGGTTCCACGGTACACATTATATGGCGGCTTGTGTATTGGCGGCGAGTGCGAACGGGGGTCCAAAAAATCGAGCAGTCAGTTGTGGTGCGTCCAAAATTTCAGGCGCTCTGATGCATTGGCCCTATGGGCCATTTCGTGGTGCCGTGAAAAAGTCAGAATAATCACGCATGTCTGAAAAATCAGGCGTCCAAATTTTCGGTCATCGACTGTAGCCAGGTACTAACCAAAAAGGAGAGGTTGCCACCGTTTTAAAGTGAATGGCAGTGTAGTGTAGCCTCTGGAATCCGTACCCAAAAATGGGTGTCGACACGTTTTTTACTTGCAAAGTCTGCCGGTGATGGCGACACGTGCATTTCATTTTTTAATAGCTACTAGCTTATAAAAAGCTACAATTGAGTTTGAGTGGTCTCTTTGTGATAACGCAGCACACTATCGATACAGGCCAACTATTATTTGTGCTCTCTGTCCCTTTTAAGGTGATGAATGTACGAAACTTGCAAGTAAAGCATGCAAATTTTTGTGCTATGATTTGGAGTAGTGACATAATTATCGAATAAATCCATGACGCTTGGGTTTTTCCACTGCGTATAGCGTCGGGGGGGTTGACGTCATCTGCAGCGGGGGTACATTTCAAACGCAGAGACGCTTGCTTTGACAGAAGGAAGCCGTCACCGTGAGGCAAACCCCGCGAAGCGTTCTTTGGTGGCGTCTGACGATGCATGGAGGAGTGCGAGTGAAGGCAGCAGAAATTTGAAATCTTGCTCTCTTTGACAATATCATCAAGCTTTTCCACACTTCTATGGCACTCTGAGGAGAAGCCTAAACTTTAATAGGCGATTGTGTCACCGTTTGAAATGCTAGCTCAAAGTAACTTGGCCTGCTTTACCTACAGGCTTCATACATTCAAGGAGTTTAATCTCATGGAATTTGCAAAAATCCGTTAAGCTTCCTTTTAACTGCCTTTGCCAACACATAATGTGATTAGGTGTTTCTGTGAATTTTTATGTGCTTCTTCTGTGTGGCCTTGAAATTTTTTTTCCCCGAGCTTGTTGTGCCATGCAGTTCTTTGAAAAAGAGAAAGCCAATGAATACGTTGCTGTTATTCTCACACTAATTTTCTTGAACTGTTTGCTTGCAGATGTTCCAATTATACAATGCTTACACATTGTATCATCTCAGTCTTCTTCCCGAGTGCAATGAGTGGCAGGTAAGCTTTTCTCTGCTCATTCTTTTTAGATACATGGATGGACATATTTGCCCGCTTTCATCTGGACTACTTATGGATGCCTGCTTTCATTGAGCAAAAGCAGTCTTACGCGCTGTGCTTTGGTCATGAATGTGGTGCTTGACATTCTCAGTTTTTGTTTGCAGTCAACTTGCATGAATTTAACCTAGCCCAAATGAAAAATCAGTTTGAAGATCAAAAGTTTGAGTTGGGCTGTGGTCAGAATTTGCAGCAAATTGATCCATTGCTTACTTGAAACATTTCGTGATGGAACTCTGTGCTGGCACTTGTGGGCAGGCATTGTGTAAATCAGCCGATGTTACTGTAGCAGGATGCACTACATAAACCGGTCAGCCTTCTCTTTTTTCCCAAGGAACGATTCCTAGAACTGAAGTCCACCTTCTGCTTTAGCCATGGTCTGTCATGGATCTTGGACGTCATCATGGTCATCTGTACTACTACGCTGAAAACATGCACCCTAAACAACATTGCAAATGCTAAAACTTGCATCAGTCAGCGAGGGGGCCAAGTTCACAAGTTTTTACATTTTAGAATGGCACATGACAATTTGAGGCATATGAGCTGGCTGGTCATGGTAGTTGATGAAAGCACTGGGACCACTCCTTGTAAACAGCTGTGTAAATTACCTAGAAATTGTCTCCACATTGCTGTACAGCTTTAGTGAGACCAGTAATGTGTACCATTTTTTCCATTCCTTGATAATGCACTCTTTTGGTCCTCCTGAGCCCTTCTGTTTTGAACAGAAGCGATACTGTTTCACATGAAAGGCTATTCTGGCTGATGTCTTCTAGGTACGCGTTTCATAGAAGACCTCCGCTGTTGTGAACAATAATGGCGATAGACGGGCCAGTGTGAGACAGTGGGCTTTTGTACTAATGGATTGAGATGCAGCAAGCTGGCATGGTAATAGTAATGTAGCTATCAACTGGCATATAGCAAAATGATGAGACGAAAGGGCACGGATGTGAACATTTTTTTTTGTGTGTGTTCAGTGCCTGTTGAACAGTGCTGACACAATGCTTCACAACTATTTCTCTTCTCCTTGCATGGGCTTACCAGGTGTTTGTGTCAGCTGCTATCTTCTTCATCCTCTTTTTGGGCAACATCTCAACCACTTCGCTTGTGATCTTCCACAAGCTCAGTGGCCGCACAGTCATCCGTCGGATACAGAAGAAGAAAAGCCACGACCACATTCAGTAGGGTCAGTTCGTCTGAGCACTGCACTCCGAGCCGTGCTGCGGTCTTTGTCATAGACGCTGCTTGCACATGTGTTGCCATCGATCTATCCGTTGGCTCACTTCCAAAGTGTGTGAGTGTTTGGGCGGTGAGGAATATGCAACCACCCTAGTCAGACTGCTCCCAGACGGAGAGGCAGCCCTAGGATTTGCTCTTTATATGGTGTTCTTGGATTTGTTGTGCCTGGCATTGACCGGACAGTGTAACATGTCTTGTAGTGCTCTCACGATCCATTTTAAATTTTTTTCGATTTCAGCTCTCGGTGTGTTGGCGTGATCTCCACATATATGCATCTTGTGAAGTGTGTGTGTTATTGTGACATGTTGTTGTGTGTTAGGAGGGTACTGAAAGTCTCGGAGTAGGCCCTTGCTTGTATTTTCCTCTTCACCTTCACTTCTAACTTTTCATGTTTGTAGGAAGTTCCCTGTGTTTGAGTGCAAAGTTCTGCACGTCTCCAGTGCCCACCATTGTTACAGGAGAAGCTCCTGCTGGTTATGTGTGCTATGTTCAGAATGTTTTTTTTCCTATTTGGGTTGGCATGAACTATACAGTCGCTATTTGAGAGAGATAGTGGCCACAAGGCAAGTGCCTGAATATGTCAGTGACAGCATGCTCTGTGTGATTGGAAAAGCGGTGTGTGCTCATATCCTGGTGTGTGGTACAAAAGGCAATATACTTTAGTTCATCGACGTAAGGTTCTTGTTATTTTTTGTGCTGCCTGTTGTTACTTTGCTCCAAGCTAATGTAACATAGGAATGGATTGGTCTTCAGTGTGTGTGTGTTGTTCTTGAGTGGAGCTTACAGTGTGCATTGTTTTGGTGGAAAGCTTTCCTTTACTGCAGAGTTTAAGCTACATCCTGTGCCATTTGTGTGTACTGCTCATGTTCATCGACTACTTGTGTACAGTCATGTATGATGGCACCGGCACAATCTTTGAAAGCCCTGTACAAAGCGTGCAACTATTTTCATAAGAAAGCTTTGCACACTTAGTAAATAATGCCACGATGCCTTAATTTAAGAGTTCAGCCTAGGAAGTGTGGTAGCAGGAAATTCCAGCCTGCAGTTGCAAGCTTGTGTTTAATTGGGATCTATAAATCAGACAAATCGCCAAAGAGCTTGCGTTTTTTTTAAATGCTGGTCTGAAATGAAAGCACTTGGACAGTGAAAATCTTTCCCTTTTTTTTTTACACTATCCTAGTGCACCAAGGCTGTTACTAGCCACCTTGTCTCTCGTCTCCTGTGTTGTTCCGTTACTTGTGTGGGGCAGGTTTTAACACCAGCTCATGCACTGAGCACCACCCTACACGTGTGCGCACATATACCCGGCTGGCCTCCTGCTGCCTTGATATCATTCCTTTAATCTTGTTGTTTAATCTCCGTAATTCAACACTTTTGTAAGCCCGATTCAAAAATGCATGTTTTAAACATGCAACTTTTTGACTTAATGCTTTTCGCAGTAGGCTTTATTGGTGCGTGTCATGGAAAGTGGACTCTGTGTGCAAGGATGTGCTGTTTCAAAGTTTTTTTTTTTGTACTTTAAGGATACTGCACTATTGTGTTGATCACTTTAAATATTTTCGTCTACCCTAACAGAAGCGCCTGTTTAACTGCGGCCAGTGTAATTAACGAGCAGCCACCTAAGGATTGCTTCTTATTGCAAGCTGCCAGAACTGTTAGTTTTGGTGTTGTCTTAGTTGGTAAGTGAAAGCGTGCTTGTCTAGTGTTTAAGGAGTATGGGGTATGGGCAAGTGAGGTGAGGTCTTGAAAACCATCTTTTCATGCTTTTTACTTCAGTGATGACTAGCTAGCATGCTAATTAAAAACTAAGTCTAGAGCATGTGCACTTTTTCACCTCTCTCGCTTTTGTTCCAGTCACATTAGTCATCTTTGTGGTGCACACTCCTTAAAGGTTTCAGTTCAGTTGTATTGAGCACCGCCTTTTAGATGCATAATTTAGTACTGAAAATTTGTTCTTTTGGAGCAGTGCAAGGCTGTGCACTTCATTGCTTCATTGAATATAGATTCCACAAAAGCAGTCATAACCATGGAAAAAGAAACATTCAACTGTTGCTGATTGTTCTTGTTCAGCTGGAAAAGCACGTTATGGTGTGTGTCCATGGTTGCAAACCTTGTAAAGCAGCTGTTGGCCTTCGTTTCACATGCGTCGAGAAACAGATGTCTTGGTCTATTCCATAATCTACTCTTGTGCCTGTTCAATGTCTCCATGTTCTATTAAATGGTATTGACGATCAAAGCAATTTTCTGTATTGATGAAGCCTGTAGCCTACTATAGTTCTATCGCGATTTCTTAAGATTGGTGTGGATGGTGTAGTAGTATGGATGGTGTAGTAGTGTGAAAGGTATCCTCTTGTTGCTGTCTCAACCGGTGAACAGCATCAGCAGTTGTTCCTCTCAGAATAACAGAAAATACCAGTTCCTCATCAATAAAATTCACTTGTGGGACAGCATCAGTACGCGTACACACAATACTAACACTTTTGCCAATGGCTAATCAACCTCACAAGAAGCATGGGCAACATGATATGTCAAAACTTTATTAAACTCTTTGCTGCTTCACTGACAGCATTACCGTGGCGAACAATGTGCAAGCAGTTCACTGCGTCACTTTCTGCTCACTCAGCTATATACAGTGAAGCACAAATGGTAAAAGCTGGCATATACAAAGTGTGCAAAGAAAGAGGGCCTACTTTTGTTACATTCATCAGCAGTTGCAGCTGAAGCATTTTGTAGCATCACAAATCACTCCTGTTAAGCTGTAGAAAGTGAGTCTGCTATTTACGGCCATTATGCAGGGATTCTACCATGAGTTTTTCAGGTTTTTGGAGTGAACAGAGCATGCATAGAGGCCCGAGAAGCAAAGCAGTAAAATTGCAGATTTTTTAAGGTATCCGAATACTGTGAAGAGACTTGACACCACTATTTCAAGTGCAGCTGCACGATTTTAACGTGATAATTGACCGCAAATCGGGCTTGGACCGTTATCGGAGAGTCTGTGGAAACATTTCAATATGTTCACAATAACAAACTAATAGTGGCAGCTATATTCTGCATGGTTCAAGTGTCTTCTATGTTTTCCCAGGGTGTTGATACTTTCCTAGTGGTTATGCCTGCAGATTTTTGGGGTGGCGCCCACCACCCCTCGCTTTCCTTTGGCGCCGTCACTGTCTGTTGTCTGGAATGCGCTGAGTTTATTGAAGGCAGCACTAAGTTGTTCCTATATTGTGCCTTTTTTGTGCAAAAGATGTCTCTATAAGCTAATTACATTCAACTTCAATCTTAAAGGCCAACTCCAGAGGTTTTTGAACATTTTGAGGCGGTAATCACATTACATTCTTTTCCCTCGCTCCGGTACAAAAAATGTTCTTAAACTGCCGGGTAGGTGCATTTCAAAAGATCAAAAACCAGGAAACCAAAAACTGGTTTTAGACCAAATGATGGCGTGACGACAGATTGTCCTATGACGTTACGAATACTTTCTCAAAACCTAGCGCGTGCGTGCTGATTGGCTGATCTGGCGACTGTAAGTGAGAGCTTGAGTCATTATTCGTCTGAAATGACCAATAGACAGCTCGAAATGTTCTCCTTCAATAAATAGAGCAAATATCGACGGCCTTGAGTCCAGTGACTACACATGCGCAAGATTGCCTGTAGAGATCTCCCTGATCGAGGCCAGGAGTTCAGAAATTTTAAAATTCATTCCCGCTGCAACAAAACAGAACCGCACTGTGAAACTTTGCACAAAGAACAAGAAAATTGCGGATAACGTACCATGGAAGTTTCAGTAAAATCTGAGTAGGTAGAATAAACCCCGGAGTTGCCCTTGAACTGTATAATGTACAGTGACGATTTGTTAACTCCTAACACGATATCCTGTACAAAGGCAGTTCTGATGGGTGCTTTTCAATAGTAAACAGCTCTGTCTCTGTGCCAAACTTCATGACCAGTGATAGGGCCTATTTAACGACGCTGTCTTTACATTTGGGCAGTGCAGGAGTAACACAGTTCAAAGGTAGTCAACAGCTATCCATTTTACACTGGAGAAATGTATAATTTCACACACACTGCGCCTGCAGTGGCAATGCTACAATTTCTTGCATAGCTCTAGGTCAGCTCTTTATATGCCAGTAATCTCTGTCACGTACCCATTGTAAACAAGTACACGAAACTATACTATCAACAACAACTGAAACGTGAACAAGAGAACTGAAATGCCAACACAAACATATTAGCTCCTTCAGAGGGAAATACGAGATAGATTGACACTTCTAAAAGACAGTAGAGTTTTCTTTGCAATACTGCGGAAACGGAATCAAGTTTCTGGAAATATCAACTGTGAAGTCCTAATTTAAGGAATTCAAAAAGTGCTGTGCCTTCTAATCGCAGTGCAAATATTTTGAACCAGGAGCCAGCGGTGATGGCTGGCAATGGCCGCGGTGTACATTATAGCACCGAAATGCGGCTCGGACAGCTGCGACAAGTTGGTCTGCACACCATGACGAAGAGATGACTCTCTTTGATGCGCGCACCGGAAAGCGCAGAAAGCATTCTGGTACCCGCTCATGAGAGGAAGGTATAGTCTGTTGTAGAAAGTTGAGTGCACCCTGGCCAGAGTGGGAGCGTTGTTACCAGAAAACGAAAACAATCCCTCTATTCTTGTTTACACGCGAGTGACTGGATTTATTTTTCCAGCCATGCATTTCAGACCCAGCAGTCAGTGCCGATCAGTACTGGGCTGCACTCAATCTAGGTTCACAATCACGATTGTTAAGGAGTTAGTTTTAATATGGTGGGATTTATTCGAAAGAGTCAAAAATGCAGCGTCCTGGCCCATGAATTTCGCATAGCAGGAAGTGACAAAAGATGAGTGAGAACGAGAAAGGGCCAAGTCTGCGGGAGGTCTCGCACGTTGTCTCGCTAGTGTGACATGGGAGTTGGCGGACCATCGGCCAACTGCCGTCTTGCGGGAAACCTGGAGCCGACGCTGACACTCGGCCGACTGTTTTAGTCGGCCATGGAGCCAGGCATCCATGCATACATAGAGCCAGGCATCCCGACGACACGGTTTTGGCAGACCGAATCGGCCGACTGTTGGCCTAGTGTGACACCTCGATTGCTTCTCGGTGGACGCCTCAACCGTGCGGTGCCGTGAGGAAAGGGCCGATTGGTCGGTCTCGTGAGAGCAAGAGGCACATGCCTTCTCATCTGGCGCCACCTCGGCGCCAGCTGGCGCCACCGGTTATAGCGATGCGCCTCATTTAGAAACTGCCTATTTTTGAGTAAAAGGTGGCTATGGTTAAAGACAGATGAGTAAAAGATGGGCGGGAATTTGCTGTCGAAATAAGCTGCTCAACTCTAGCTTCACCACTGGAGCGAACGGCGCTAGCGTCAATTTTGCGCCACACACTATAAACACGAATACCCTATATGGGAGTAAAAAGGGAGTAAGCCATCCTCTAGTGCACTCCCTTTTAGGGGTAGGGTATGCTGCCCAAATTCCGGATAGATTTCGAGCACCGAACTTACGGAATGGTTACCCTTGGCAACAGAGGCGTTTTTCCACTGCAAAACATAGTAGCTTGATGCAGTTAGCAATGGGAGCTAGGCTTCTAAATGCGGCACCGGAAGTCTTGAGGTTAGCAAATAGGATTAAAACTTCGGCTAAAAACTTCGTACCTGCTAGAACTTCACATATTCTGAAGAGGGAATTTGTTTTCGTTGCTAACCGTAAGCATAAGTGGTGGCGATATACACCACGGCTTGAGCAGCATACCCTGCCCCGTAAAGGGAGTGTGCTAGAGGGTAACTTACTCCCTTTTTACACCCTTTGCATTTAGAGTGCAGGAGAAATGACGTGACTCCTCTTTCGGCGGGAGCAGAGGGTGATGAAAAGCATTCATGCGTTGCTAAAGACGTTGTGTTACGATCTCTCTCTCTTTTTGCCCGGTTAGCGAGTTCTTGCATGGGAGATCGTGATCACGTTTCAGCGCGGTAACAGCAGTACTCTGCTTATGCTTCTGTAACGTTGGTTTATTAGTGCCTCTATGCTAGACGTACGTGATGGAGCTAGGTGCCAGCGCCGATTTCAACCGGGAAGATGAGAAGTTGAGAGAATCATGATTATTCATGCTGACAAAGGCTAAAAATGCACCCTCTCGTGCAGCAAGCAATTCAGGGAGCAAGATAATGTTCATAAATTTGGCGCTAAACTCTTTCATGTAACAGCCGACTATGAAGGAGCCGGCTGAAACACACTTCCACGCTTTTATTGTTTGGCGCTCTTATAGCTGGTCATAAATTTCACGAAAATTCCAGGTTTTCGGTTTTTCGGTTATTAATTCCTGTTTAACCAGTGTGCAAACCCGGCCCTCCAAAACCCCATAATATCCTATGAACACCACGCCATAGCCCAGTTTATACCGTATTTGCACGTATGGAACATGACAACGCATATATAACGCAATGACGGAAAGGGGGGAGGGGGGGAGCTTAGACTTTACGAAAAAAAAAACAGTACGAATAACGTCATTTCAGGCCGTTCAAGCCAACTATAAGCCGAGGGCTCGCAAAAAAAAAAAAATGGCAGTGGCAAGCATAACTACGGAAGTAACAGATACGTCGATATGATTTGACAAGCAAGCTCAAGAAAAGCGTGCGAAATCATCATGAGCAGCAAAGCCTTCGATGCGTTAACATACGCAGACTCCTATGCAGCAGCGGCCACCGTCACCCCCGTGCCGCCCGTGTTTGTGTTGCCCTGTCTTGCGCTCCTTCGCCTTTCTTTCTTTTCCTTACTCCACTAAACTATTTCTGTGCCTTCTCTCTCTCTCAATGGACCGCGCCGCCTTCTTTCCACTTTCAAGCCACCTTCTACTTTGCCCGCGCGCGCCGCGCTGCCCCAAGGCCGCCGAAAAGCTGGCTTTTTCTATCAACTCACTAGTGTAGTGGTGAAGCTCGCTTGGGAAGCAGCGAGGGAAAAAATCGTATTATATTCATACCTTGGTTCTGAATATAACGCGAGACACGTGCTCTAACCGACGAACTAAGAACGAAACTTGTGTTATATTCGCGTAAATACGGTAATTTAAAACAGCCCAGATATTCCACTTTCAAACTTCCACACGCCCACCTTGGGTCGACGTGGCTTAACGCCTCCCCGCGAAATCGCTATTCGATGGTTGTTTCATAAACGTCTCGTGTGCAAGCTTCTTTCCTAATCCATCGATAGGTAGTGGGCATAAAAAAAAATAAAAAAACAGGCGAGGTTTTCTTTTTTTTGGTGGGGGGAGGGGGGGGGGGGGTTCGCCACAGTGTTGACGAAGCAAGAGAACGCATTAGAAACGCGCAGGGGTACACGGGCGGTGCGCGCATGTAGCTTCTTGGTAGACACTCATCCATCAGAACATCGATCTAATGACCTGCAACCTTTGGCTTGGTCTTGAGCACAGGAAAAAGAAACGAAGACAAAATGGCGATGGTGGTTCAACGAAATATGAAAATATATTTCAAGGAACTCATTCTATTAAAGTGTGATTATAGTACGTGTTTCAGGTGTTGCAGCTAGCTGCGGAAAGCGTGTTGATTGCTATGAATCCGGGAAAGCAAAATCTAGTCGCTCCAGTTTATCGGACGCTTTTCTCATCGACGACAATTAGCAAAACGAGATATTTACAAATAAAGACGTTATCACGCGTACATCTATATTCGGGCTTTCAAACACCCATAAGTCGCCCACAACATTCACACCCAACAGGACCCTGCTTGCTATTTTTATTTATGGAAGCATGTATAGAGAAGTTTTAAAGGGCTATAGGCACGAAATTTCGATTGCATGTTTTCCCCTTTGTAATAATGCGTTAGGCTGTAGTATACATGAACCATCACGTGGTATTCGCCTACAACCGCTAAATTATAACTGAATTTCTCCTCTCATCAGTTTCAGTTTTAACGGCCGAGAGCTCGCTATGATGTCAAAGGTCTAAGTCACGTGAGGCATGAAGAAAACCACATTATACTCTCTACTTCTTCCCTCGCTGTGATTCTGGCTCTTAAGGCAGGTTGGGCTTATCGTTGCAGTGATTAAAGCGACAAAGCAGCCATTATATCGCTTTTTTTTTTCATGCCTCACGTGACCTATAGGGACCTTTAACGTCAAAGCCATTGCTCGGCTGTTCAAATCGAAACAGGTAAAAGAAGACCATCGATTAAATTTTTAAGTGGTTGCAGGCAAGTACACCGTGTTGTTCTATGTCTGTTAATCTCTTACGCGTCATTACAAAGATGAAAACACGCAACCAAGAATTTGATGTCTATATATTCCTCTAAACGGTGAGAAAGTTATGATGTTCTTGTGTTGTTCGCCGAAAACCTTAAAGACGTCACAGGGGAACATAGCATTCGACGAAGACGAAGTCACCATAAAATTTAAATTTCTGGTGTAGTGCGCTGCGGCAAATAGATGTGCAAGGCTGATATTAAAGTGCTAACGTGCACGAAAATAGCCTAAACCGACATAAAAACTATGACTTTCCGCATTTGTCGTGAGCGGCAGTAAATATCCCTGTTAGCGATTATACAGCATTCACTTATAGGCCGAGTATAAATCGGCTTTGGTTTATGCATAACAGCTTTGTGTTATATACGCAGTATGATACATGTCTACGTGACGTTAAATAGGTAGGTTCTACGCTCTTTACAGTAAAGTATAAAAGGTTCTCTTCTAGAGTAACGGCATGGATTTTTTTCTTGCTTTATTCTTCAGGCCTCAAGCAATGACTTAGCGCTGTAATAAAACAATATGCCCGATTAAAATAGCACAAAAATAGTTCGCTGAAGTTTGCTCATAGAGCGCAGTGGCTGAAAGGCGCGGATACACACGTAACGGGCAGATGCCAGATAAAACATCCGAACACTGATAGGCTGCAGATAACGTATGGACCTCCTTCACCCCGCGACGTCACGAAGATGCGGTGGCGCTGATGTCAGCAGCGACTTTCGCATGGTAGGCAAAACAGGTTCCGCTTGCCTGTGCCTACCGCAGCTGCCGCAGTTACCGGCGGCTGCTTCAAGCCTGTGCACTGCAGAAGCAGCATATATTAACCAGCTGCGTCACTGCTGGATCCGCGTAGTAGCATAAAAAATATTAAATTAGCCTCGATAGGTTTCTCGCGCATAAATGCCGCATTCGGAAACTGGCTAACAGGCATTGGGCCACGGTAGTAAAGCGCGAAGTCTGGGAGTCGATGGGCACTGCCACTCAATGCACTTAATAGCATGCAAGTTACTGCGTTCATTCACCTGAACTTCAGGATAGTAGGCTGATAATTGCTCAAGGAAAAAAAAGACATATGCAGCTGCACACGTACTTATCACCTTGAGCCGGAGTGCACGGGGCGCCGACTGGTTCACTCGCCCCCAAGGAATGCGAAGGAATGCGTTTTTTTGTTAATAGCACACCATGTTTAAATGGCGCGTTTTGTATTTAATATTTACTTGAAACTGTTTCTTAATATGACGACGTAATTATTTCATTCGAGTAGAAAGAAGTCTGGTAAGTTGTGTCAATCTTGCGCGGTCGCGTTGGTGTGCTTAGAATAGCGTACCTTAAGTGTGCTAAACGCCATATGTTTTTTCATTGTATCATGCATGTGTCATGCTTCATGAGGTAGTACATGATCGCGAAGCTTGTTTGGAAAGAAGCAGCCGCAGGCGTGCTACTAACAGACACGTGGCGAGATTGAGAGGGGACGCGGCATGAAAAGTGTTTTCGTTATTCATGCGTGCGATATGTAACTAAACTTGGTGCAAATATGAAATTCCTACGCTAGTTTCAGTAATTCCTTTTATTTATAGCTATACCTGGTGGAGTTCTGGGTAATTATAATTAACACCGTCGTCAAGTCCCCCCAAGCTAGGTCTCAAATAATTGAGTAGATAGTGCGCAGTTTTTTTATGCCAGCATGTGCATAAAGCCCTGTTCTGTATGATGACGCGATTAGTTCTTTTTCTATATGATCAGTACTTATGTATGCATAGTTACATGAAAACGTTTCTTACAAAAAATAACTAACACAATACTGCACGTGTAGGTAAAAAAATCGAGAGATTTATTACGCTCCTCAACGTCTCAGGAATAGTTTGCGACAAATGGAATCATTTGATTTTCTTGCGAATTACGAAGGTGAGTGATCCAGTCGCAGAAAATGTGAGAGGTCACAAAACGAACCTTAAAGTTTATTCCCTCGTTTATGGCATCTTCGCTTTCGCTTTGGTCAAAGAAATGCGGCACTGAAATAAAAAAAAATTACCTCACAATTTTTGACGACCACACTTCTAAAAAGCGTAATTTATAAATTTGTACTCAATATTTTGCTATAATTTTTCGTCACGAAACTAGACTTCAGGGCTAGGAAAGAAAATAATTCTAGAAATCAAAAATTTTCACCAAATCGACCAGCTTAACAAGAGGACAAGTCGGCCTGGTTGGTGCGTGGTCATGCGGCTAAAAACAGCGCTAAGCGAGACAGGAGGTCGGGGACACGACGCTGTCTCCACTTTTCGCGCAGCGCGACACGTACGTATGCCAGCAGACGATGACCGCATGTCTGCTCCGAAGAACATGACTGCAGACACCCATGATGGTCGCCGTCTCGCGCGGGCGGAGGCTATTTCTCAACAGTATGGCCACAAGCCAGGTGTCTTCTATGTGGATGCGGCCGGCCCGCACCATGGGGGTTGGTACACGGCGGCCGTCATCCACCAAAACACTACAGTTCAGGGCCTTACTTTCCGTGCCCCAAACATTACATTTGCGGAAGAGATCGCCATTGCACTGGCCGCCGCAGATCCAGAGTCCCGAGTCATTATTACGGACTCCAGGGGCGCCTGCCGCAATATTGAGCAAGGGTACATTCCAGACCGTGCTTTCAAAATTCTCCACGCATGCGATTACACAGGGTTTCCGACCCATCGTACCATCGTGTGGGCTCCGGCTCATGCGGGTCTTGAGGGGAACGAGGCAGCCGACGCTGCCGCCCGCGCGCTTACTCACCGGGCGTCGCCTCATCCGCAGCCTGATCCGGAATTCAATTTCAATCCGGCCATCACCTTTAAAGAGATCACCTCTCTTTATCAAAATTTTCATGGTCTCTATCCCCCTCCCTGTAAAGGCCTCACCAGGGTGGAGGAGCGCTGGCTTCTCCGCCTCTATACCAATACTGTACTGTGCCCGGCAGTACTTAAGCACTTCAATTCTTCTTTCTCGGGCGCGTGCCCACACTGTGAGGAGGAGTTTTCGGACACCTACCACATGGTGTGGGCATGCCCTTACAATCCTGCCTACCCACCCCACCTCCACCCCACTCGAGAGGCCTGGGAAGCTGCCCTGCGCGGCTGCTCCGAACTCCATGCCCAACAGGCATTGGTAGCTAGAGCCCGAGCCGCTGCGGAAGCTACAGGGATCCCGGACTAGGGCTCCCTCCTAGTGTTTGTAAGGGACGGGCCCTTCCGGCTCGCCCCATCGACCTCTCACTGTAAATAGAAATAAATGTTTTCCTCCTCCTCCTCCTCCGACGAAACAACGCCAGCACTTCCCCTCACTACTGTGCCGAAGTAAAATCATTCCGGCTAGTGCAGAGTGTCAAAACTTGTTTTATTCAATGCCCTATAGCGCATAAATAAACGGCAGGAACGCTTTCTACATGTTTACTACTAACCATATATACAATACACAGTGGCAAACTATTTCTCTTTATAGGCCGCACGTGGACAACGCGAGCTCGTGTACTTCGACAAATTACTAAGTTGGAAGCATCGACCATTGCTATGATTCACAGAAACTGGAAACGCGCCTACAAGCCTTGAAAACCCGCGCACAACACCTATCCGCGACGCCACTCCCCGACCTTTTGCCTACCACGAGCTCGCTAGCGACTGCAGCGCCACCTCGTTTGTTTACAAACATGCAGGAGGTCCATAACCAGGAAAAATATCAGCGACTAAACAGTGGCCTATCAAGTTGTGTGCAGCCGATTAGAAGGCACTTGGAAAAAGCAGGCGCTTCTTTTTTTTCGACCTAAAGTAAATGGGGTAGGGAAAAAATCCCGCTCCCTCTGCCGCGACACAGTAATGTTACTTCGAGGCAGCTGCATGGGGACGACATCTGGTGACCAGAAAGACAGTCGTCGCCACTTGTGTAGCAAAGTGAACAGTTAGATCTTGGGATCTACATAACCAGGTGCCGTCAGGGCATGCTCTCTATTCGACCTTCCTCGTGTAACATAATCTGTAGTAGTATACACACATGAAGTCTACAGTGAAGCTCCGCTCACATTCAGCACCACCGACCAGAATTCCTCCGGGACAAAAAGTAGACCGTTACTAAAGCTTTTCTTTTTAACTACACAAGAAGCTAATAACGAGTTGAAACTGAAGAATCTTAATGCATCCGGCTTGTTTGATACAGCCAAACATTGAAAAGCTGATTTTGTTTGCTGTTGTGATTGGCCAGCGGAGTAACACAGGATGCCACGGACCACGCGTGCCCATTGTTGCCAGCGGCTTTTTTTTTAAACGTTGTATTCCACTTTAGAGCTCATATCAGATAAGATGGTCGTCAATAGCTCCTAAGCCAGTGCTCATCTGGAGCATTCTTTATCCGTGCCCTTCTCTGACGTGGCGGGTCTGGCTCACCTCATCAGCCCACCTTGGTAACTCGATAAAGCTGTTCGCCTTCTGGTGCTGTGGCAGTCAAGTTCTCTCTCTTCTTCATTTGTATTTCTGTTTCTCGTACAAATTTAAGCTGGCTCCATGGAAATGTGGTTGTAGTTGTTTTTTTAATTAAAATAATAGTAAAAAGGAAGGATAAGATTTTTTGCTAGCCCCAGGCATCTGCCATCGATACTGGAGCACCTGAGCTGGGGCAGCGGAAATAAAGGATAGCAGGCAGAATGGAGAAATTAAATGAAAGAGGTGAGGGGACAGGAAGAGAGGATAGGGGGAGAAGCAATATATACAAACTATTTACTCAATAAGAAATGTGTCCAGGTTGTGCGCGTGATTAGTTGATTTTAGAGGAATTAAAACGCGCACAGCACTGTGTTGGCTACAACTGGAGTGGGGCGTCCAGTTATTAATCCTTCAAGGTAGAACTCGCGGAGCGTTCGGTCACTGCGTGTAATAGTTGACAGGCATTTCAGGCTAGAGACTATCAAGCTATGCCAATCTAACCTGCTGCAGATACCATGCAAGAAGAAAACATGGCGTCAGCCGAATGAATAGCAAACGTGGTCTTGACCGTGAACGCCTTCAACTCGATGGCATCCGGGATTTAACTCTATATGAGGCAGAAAGTCCTTTCAACACCGCTATATGCAGAATGACAACCATATGCTTGAAAGTGGTTAAGAATTTGACCCGCAGTCAAACACCGCTCGACTGGCCTCTTAAACATACCTGCATCACGCATGTAACCAGTCCTGTACTATAGTGGCCAACAAAGAGAAATTTTATCAAACTGGTTGTAAAGGTTAATGTGGATTAGCTCGGCTAATCCAGGATATACAAAGTGAAATATGTCGGCGTTAACTGTGTTCATTGGCGTTAGCGTTGACAATGTTCTCACTTCTTTTAACGCGACAGCGTTAAGGAGCTCGTGTCGCAGAAAAGCTCGTACCCACCGCTGGACACCCGTACCGCGTCTTAGGGCGCGTACGGGTGTCCAACGAGAATTGTGACGCGCGTCATTTCCTTTCCTTAAAACCAATTTTCATTTCATTTTCCTTCTTTTACGGCCCGGTTCGGGTGTCCACCGAGATATGCGAGAAAGGTGTCCTTTCCTTAAATTGTCCAACGGGCTACGCGTCGCGCCGAATGGGCGATGGAGTTCCGTTCCGTGCACCCCTTGGCAACGCTGCAACAAGCTATCGCGTCTCACTCTTAAAGACGAAGCTTAAGCGTCCTCCAAATTTTTTTTGTTTTGTTTTTGAGGAAAGGAAATGGCACAGTAACCGTCTCACATACCTCGGTGGACACCCGAATCGTGCAGTAAAGGAAGGGATGAAGGAGGGGGAGAGAAAGAAGAAAGAGGAAACTAAATATTGAAAGTTGGATTTTGAGGAAAGGCTGCGCAGCGGCGCAACACCTGTGGCTCGGTGCTACTAGTGGCGCATGCGCAGTAGTGACTAGGGAGCGAGACAGAGAGAGAGAAATATCCGTGGCGAGGCGCGCGTTGTGACGTCATGTGCCTCCTCGGAGTACCGCCGCGGCGAAAATCGCAAGTTCGCGGCCAGTAAAACGGCTACTGATCCGGAGCTCCCGGGCTCGAACCCGACCGCGGCGGCTGCGTTCTTATGGAGGCAAAACGCTAAGGCGCCCGTGTGCTGTGCGATGTCAGTGCACGTTAAAGATCCCCAGGTGGTCAAAATTAGTCCCGAGCCCTCCACTACGGCACCTCCTTCTTCCCTCCTTCTTTCACTCCCTCCCTTGTCCCTTCCCTTACGGCGCGGTTCAGGTGTCCAACGATATATGAGACAGATACTGCGCCATTTCCTTTCCCCCAAAAATCAATTATTATTATCATTAATAAAGTGAATGAATAAATAATCATGCGCAGATGCAGACTCTTAATTTTGATGCATTATTACTGTAGTTGTCTACCTGATATTGGATTCATTTCTCATAAGAAGTGGAGTTTCAATCTAGCACGGCTATGCGCGCTTTACGGAAGGGCATGCTAATGCCATAACGAGAGAAAAAGCGGACTCTGTGTACAGTAAGCTTTGTCTTCACCGTTTCGGTACTTTCGTCCCTCTTGCTTCTTGGTACCGCTCGTTGCCTTTGTCAACGTCAAAGTATTAAAGCGAAAGTTTATGGAGGCAAAACACAAAGGCGCCCGTGTGCTGTGCGGTGTCAGTGCACGTTAAAGATCCCCAGGCGGTCGAAATTATACCGGAGTCCTCCACTACGGCACCTCTTCTTCCTTTCTTCTTTCACTCCCTCCTTTATCCCTTCCCTTACGGCGCGGTTCAGGTGTCCACCGATGTATGACAGATACTCCGCCATTTCCTTTCCCCAAACACCTATTATTATTATTATTATTATTATAGCTTTCGCCTTCGAAGTTTAATTGACGTTGACAACGGGAACGAGCTGTACGAAGCAGCAAGAGCGACGAAAGTACCGAAGACAGGGAGGTCGGAGTCGACTGTACACAGAGTCCACTTTTTCTCTCGTTATGGCATTAGCATGCCCTTCCGTAAAGCGCGCATCGCGGTGGTAGTTTGAAACTCCACTTCTTCAGAAAAATGGATGCAATATCATGTAAACAATTACAATACTAATGCATCAAAATTAAGTGTCTGCATCTGCGCATGATTATTTATTCATTCATTTTAATTTTCTTGGACTCGAGCGAAAACTCCCGAATGCACACTTACACGAGCACCAAAGAGCTGCATCAATGTCAGAGTTGTTTCCTTTCTAATAATAAAAATTGGTTTTTTGGGGAAAGGAAATGGCGCAGTATCTGTCTCATATATCGTTGGACACCTGAACCGCGCCGTAAGGGAAGGGATATGAATGAGGGGGAATTTAACGTGCACTGACATCGCACAGCCTTTCTGAACGTCATTGTTTCGACACAGCAAGGATGCAAATGTGATGAATACGAACGACTCAGCACAAAGCGTGACAATTTCAATGTCGTTGGCTGTACTTGCTACCTGACCACTGACAAAAGTAGTTAATGCTTCTTCTGAAAATGACGAAAACGAGTTAACATTTAAAAAAGAAGTTTATTGGTAACCCGCCCTGTCGCTTGAATTGTAACCTACTGGGTAACCAACCATAGCCAGCCGCATCAGCGGGAGCGAAAGCTATCCGTAAGCTTCTTTTTCGAATTCAGAAACCGCGAGCTAGAGTAATAATAATAATTGGTTTTGGGGGAAAGGAAATGGCGCAGTATCTGTGTCATATATCGTTGGACACCTGAACCGTGCCGTAAGGGAAGGGTAAAGGAGAGAGTGAAAGAAGAAAGGAAGAGAGAAGTGCCGTAGCGGAGGGCTCCGGAATAATTTCGACCTCCTGGGGATCTTTAACGTGCAATGACATCGCGCAGCACACGGGCGCCTTAGCGTTTTTCCTTCATAAAAACGCAGCCGCCGCGGTCGGGTTAGAACCCGGGAACTCCGGATCGGTAGTCGAGCGCCCTAACCACTGAGCCACCGCGGCGGGGCGAGCTAGAGGCCGTAAATATGTTTTACCGCACCGCGTGTGCCTAACGACGATTTTCCTTAGTTCTGCCTTAAAATGACGATAAATATAAAACAGCAACTACCCCGTGCTTGGGAAGTATGCAAGCTATATTGTTACCGAACATACCTCGCTAGTGTCCAGATAGCGCTATCGCCATTTGCAGTAGCTTGCAATATACACAAAATAAAAGCTTCAAAACACATAAGCCATAAATAAACGTCGTCAAAAGTAAGGGATCTCTTCCCATCCTTCTGTTTATACTACACTCACGCCCCATCTAACCCCATAATTCGAAATCAACCTTCACATGGGGTGCGATGTCAGTGCTCGTTAAAGATCCCCAGGTGGTCGAAATTATACCGGAGCCCTCCACTACGACACCTCTTTCTTCCTTTCTTCTTTCACTGCCTCCTTTATCCCTTCCCGTACGGCGCGGTTCAGGTGTCCAACGATATATGAGACAGATACTGCGCCACTCCCTTTCCCCCAAAAAACCACTTATTATTATTATTATTATTATTATTATTATTATTATTATTATTATTATTATTATTATTATTATTATTATTATTATTATTATTATTATTAACCTTCACATGGGCAGAGCTCTGTACACGGAATGATACGGCATTTCATCGCTTCCGGAAATGGCGCTTCATGAAGAAGCACGATTCTCAGCCACGCCGGGAGTGAGTTGAAGGTGGTGTCGCCATGACGTCATATCCTCTTAGAGGCCCTACGGAGCCGCGGAACGGTGCGATTGGCTTCCAAGGCGGCGCCGCGAAAAAGTCGTACAAGAATTTCGCTGTTATGGTGCAGATGGAGAGGAGAAAGGGATACCTTGCTAACCGGAACCCCATACGATACAAAGCACAGCGGACGTAAACTCTGCCGGATCTTGCAAACAGAACTCTATTCCCAGATGCAACAGCAGTCGCGCACACACATACATGGTATATGACAAGAGCTTAGATCGTTAAACGCTTACAATCGCAACCACGCACACAAAAATTCGCTTGGACCCTCTGGCAACGCACAGCGCGCGAGTATTACATAATTTCGACGCACCTCAAGGTTCGACTGCGCAAAACTGGAATGAAGGAGCGCTAAATTATTTCTGACTGCACGCTTGTGGACACGGCTTAGTGTATCCTTTTCGTCAGTGTGGTTCGATATCGGACTGGCCTCTTTAAACTCCCGCTAACTACATCCCTTTTTCTTCATTATTTCTGATCTCCAAACAACAATGTCTTGACTTATGCTCTGGCGGTACCCATGGGGCTGATTGCACTGATACCCAGAGTGCCGACGTGTTTCTTATGTTCGATGATATCGACTTTGCTTGTGGTCTCCGTGGTTTATTAATTGCGATGTCTACGATTTCCCGTTGGCGAGTATTTTGCTCGTTTTTTACTCGTTGAACGTCGTATAAATTGTGCTTCGCTTTTAGCGAGTATACGCGCATCACTTGACAAATATTTTTTTTTGGAACTACCTTAGACGTGTTTGATCTCCCGATGAAGCAGGGGTAGTATAGAGAACATGGCGGAACACAACACGTCGTACAGAACCAGAAAGAGGCTACACAGAGCGCAGCGCCCTCTGCGTGTGTGGTCTCTTTCTTGACCTGTATCTACGAGCTTGTTTTCTGCCCATGTTTGGTTTTCGCCGACTAGCCCAACTCCAGACTGTTGTCTAGTGCACGAAGTTCCAAACGGTGGAAATGTGAGATGTCTCCGAAGACACAACGACAGCGGTCAAAAAAGTGCAGTTATCAAACTGTATAAGAGTGACGTCGTGGGCACTGCTTTGCCGAACATGCGCGCTTCAAAAGCAGCCAGAGCTCGCGTAAGTATTTTATACCTAAAGCCGTGACATGCTTTTCCCCTACGTTGATAGAAACGCGCACATCGGAGGACAGTGAGTGATTAAAAAACCTTAAGGACATTGCTGGAGCGGTGCTGCAGCTATTTACAATCAGTGCGGCCTAGCCGTAGTGACTTCTCTGCGCCATATGTGAGGTGGAATTTGTTCCGTGATAGCACACCAGGGCCCCTTTAATTGCACTCGCATTCGTAAGAGCCCTGGAATAAAAGCCCCTCCGAGTTCGGGGTGGGTGGAGGGGGGGGGGGGTGCGCTAGGCTTTTTATTCAATAAAATGTTTTCATCGTCATCATCACCTTCTTCTTCTTCGGCCTTTCTTCATTTTTACATCTTGGATTTTTGGGCATGTCAAAAGCTATAGGTGTATTAAAATACGAGGCATGTCATGTTGCACAATGACAGCACTTTTCACACTTGCTTTACCGTTGTCTATGCTATAGCTTTCGATAAAATTGCCTTTGAAACGCCATAGAAACAAAGTGGCGAGAAGCTGCAACTATTTGCGCGTACATCTGGTGGCAAATTCAAGTTGTAATGACGCATATATACGTAACGTGAAGTATGAAGTGTATGTAGAGGAAGTACGAAGAAAATATGACACCCGCCGATCGGATGCCCGTACGAATGCCAACTGCAAAAGCGAGGTAGTTGCATAATTGTGCTGTGAATAACATTAACGACACGAAAATTAGTGGACACACAAACAACCCCGCGCAAGCTCACAGACAGGCAGTTCAAATTACTGTCACATGTAGTACGTGCTGAAGCAGTTGGGTGCGTTGGACCCACAATTATACAACGGCTATAGTCCGCTCGACCTGGTTGTTGGCGGCAGGAGAACCCCATGACTGAGGGCGTGCGGTTTGCGCAAACTTTGAGTACTGTGCTATCGGTCACAGCACTGGCCGTCCCCAGACAAGGAATATTAACAGTGATTGGCTTCTTGAATGTTCCCCAAGCTGCACTTCAACTGACGCGGATGGCCAGGCCAATTCTCTGGCGGTTGCTATGGCAACGACGCCAGTTGTGACACCTTCTCCCCCATGACACTGGGTTGGAGCGAAACTGAGGATGTAGCGCGAACAGCCTATGTACAACGTGTACGCCTACAACTGCACTGATGTATTACACAGATAATCGATGGAAACTAAAACCCGTACGATGTAGGACATAACTGGGTACCTTCTGACAGAAACAATGTGCGATGGTAAGACAAGTTCAGTTATGGCTGCACTCAGGCGGGTGCTAATGAGTATAATCACTCGCTCAATCGAAAACAACGATGAACGACACAGTATGAGATACAGTTCTATGAGCCCTGGCTGTTGGTCGATCCCCGTGAAAAGAGTGAAGCACCGATTTTATACGGACACGTTTTCTTGGCTCAGCAGGCGCTTCCCTTGTTCTCCAGCAATAAGCAGGCAATGCAATGACATTGATCAGCTGTCCTCCGAGACTAGTGTAACAAAACGTACACCGCGTTGTATTCAAAGAGCCGCTTACGGAGGACTGCAAACCGTTACGCCGCATTATCGGAGTCAGCCGAGTTCGCTCGAGAATTTTGTTCTTTTCTATACCGCCGAAGTTGGAGCAAAGCTGGAACTTGCGTTCCGCGAAGAATCAACGCTCTCCATAACAGGACAATCTGGAGGGTCCTAACACACCAACACACACGCGATTCTACACAAGCGTTACGTGGCAACGACGGGCGATTTCACTTAGCGCTTTGTCTGACGTCACGCAGACGTGATACCAACTCTACTTGAATCCGCCACACTGACGCAAGCGCGTTTCCATACTTTCCATCTCCGTCGATGACGTCGCGGGTACTGACGTCTACGACAGCGGGGTCAGCGTTGCATCGGTACAGGCCTGCCTGAAACTGTTGCCGCTCCTTCTTACCGATCCGCGAAGCGTGCACGTCATTTGAAGTCGTCGTCGAAGGCTAATCGAGAATCGCTGTCATTTTGTTTTCCTCCCTCGTTCAGAACGCGTGCTCGCCGATGGCGTCTCTATCGATCTGCACGAGCATGTAAGCGCTCCGTCATCTACACAACCTCTCGGCGGCATTATGCACTCATGGCGAAACGGTTCACGGTAGATTAGGCAGTGCAATTACAGATTGCCACCGAGCTACGCCGAGTATTGTATATCGAACGCCCCGGCCTATGTATGTGCAGCCCCTTCGCCTTTTAATGGATAGCGCAAGAAACGCCGCTTCCTAGTTTTTATTTTTCGTTTCTACGACATTCTCGTTCTTCCAGTCTTGCGAAGGTTCAGTGTGTTTCTCAACGTTTAATCGATATGGCTTCGCCTTTCGCAAGGATGATAGCGGCAAACTAGCAGTAACAGTTGCCGACGTGCACGCACACGCTATATTGGTCACCGAGGGCTCCTTTCGCATTATGCTACGAAACGTGATTGCGTAGCGATGGCTCTAAAGCTGCGTAAAGGCCGCCACCATGAAGCAACGCTCCCAACTACACCAAAGTTTCAGCTCTCTGATTGTCATTGCAAGCCACTTACACGTTGCCACGGAACGACGTTGCGGTAGTAAGAGCCCGCGAATTAACCTGCCAGCAGGAAGGTCTGCCACTTTGCAGTGTGTACTATGGGGAACCTGCGCTGCCAAGGTGCCACTGCAATTGTTGCATTCGGTAGATCAAAACTGTTTTCGTCAGCCGCTTGGGCCACTGCAAACGCGAGAACACATTCTGCGCGATTAGATACCCGCGTTTGGCTGACAGCATTCGTTACCTAGCTTCTCTCGGCGTAGCCCAGATAGCTGACGCACGGCACGTGCGCCTTCGACAGAGCGCGGAGGCTCACGCAAATAAGCGCCTGAAGGTGGCGCGGAAAAGTATTAATAGTACTACCCAAAACTGCTTGCTCTTCTCGCTAGGCAGTGTGCTATGGCGCTGCAATCGGCACCGCAAACTTCAGCGCAAGTTCTCCCCTTATCTTATCTACGGAAGAGCGAGAGAAGCGCCTGCCGGGGCCAAGTCTGCAGCACGCTGAGGAGGTGCGCACACAGTTCCGCTACTGGATGACGCAGGCATGCGCGACGCTGGTGAGGAAGCGCTGCACTCGGCCGCCTTCGTCAGCCGCGCCCGGGTCGTCCAGATCGAGCGCGATGTGTTGCTGCTGCGAGCCGGGGCTGTCGGGGATCGGTGCTCTGGGGCCCAGCCAGGGCTCCTGCAATTGTCACCTGGGCGGCGGAACGACCCGCGGCCTGTTGTCCAGGACCTTCTCGATCTCGCCCATCACGGTCGAGGTCAGTTTGGGTAACACCTGGGGGGAGGACACGCGGACGGCTGGATTGGCCGGCTATTCGGGATCGGTAGCCTTTTAATGATGACTGTTTGATTTTAATGATGCAGTGATGCCTTGGCCAGTAGCCGCCAAAGATGAGGCGTTTGGTGAGCGCGAGTTGAGGTAAAAGGCCCTTTTTTACACGCATTTCAGCTAAGAAAAGCTTGTATTCATTGAAAAACTAGTGGTAGCCGACGGCGCTGGAGTCTGAACCCCGCACCGCCCGTATACTAGGTCGATCACCTGCAGCCTTTTCACATGACGTATCATTGAATGAATATTTGATGATTTTATCCCAGGCACAAAAACGGTAGTTTGACCAGGGCGGCAAATAAGGGAACAAAGGACGTCGTAAGGGGTATCCGCAACTCACTGCAGAAGGGCTATACTAGGTGCAACCCATTCCAACGTAATAAATACAGGACTGCAATCTGGTAAAGACAGGGCTTGCACATGCGGTGATACATATTTCATCGTAGTAATATTCCTAGCAAAATCAACACGCAGAAAACACTCGGAGCTAAAACCAGTGCTCGACTGGACACGAGGGCGGTACAGCACAGTTGGCGCATTAAGGGCGGCGCCAGTATGTATGTATTGCGCCCCACACGTACCTGTAGGGCACCCAGGTGGTCGTAGAGCTGGTCCACCGAAGAGGCCCCCACGAGCACGGTGTGCACGTGCTCGCTCTTCAGGCACCACGCTGCGCACCGCCGCAGAGCATGGGACACGAAGAAAGACACATTCTAAATGGAAGGCAGTATAAAGGGAGTAAGCTGACTCCTCTAGTGGATTCACTTTTATAATAGGGACTGCGCTAGAGGACAGCTTACCCCATTTTTACACCCATGTAGGCGTATTCCCGATTAGAATGCATGGCACGCCATGTACCACACGACCGCGCACACATCGAAACGTCGTCTCTCCACTGCGCTGAGAAATTATCCTTCCTCCCCGACAAGGGAATTTACGCATGCAAGAGGCCCATGCTGGTGCACAGTGCGTCCTGGGCTAGTATATAGTGCCCGATATCCTTTGCTTCCAAGTCCAGCCTTCCTGGATATCAATTTAAGTTCTGAATCTTCAAAGTATTCTTGACACTACTAGTAGTAGTCTTACTAGTAGTAGTCTTGGTACGCCTACTAGTAGTTAGCTCACACTTATTGTAAGAGTTATCTTTTTTGTTTATTTGCTTGTAATTTCTCTTTTGTGCTTTGAACTCTATGTTGGACTCATTGCCCACCTGCTACGGTCTCTTACTGAGACTGGCAGTATTGTATATAAATAAATAAACAAATAAAATAACTGTGAGACAACTGTGTAATATTGTAAAATACTGTTAAGACCATACTGATGTAAATGGTCTAATCTTCCGACGTGTAGGAAAAACTTTCTTCTAAAGTTCGTCCCCCGCTCGCACCGAGTATAGTTAAGGCTGCGACTGAAAACCATCGGGGTGCGTTTTTTGACAATAAACAGCAGGAAATTAGAAAACGTCCCGAGGAGGGATCTGCGGATATATTGATTGTATTGGTGCAGTCTCACGATACGCGAAAAAACAAAATGCGTTCGTAAACAACTTTTCGTTGGAGAAAAAAATTGGAGGTGGTTTAGTTCTGGTTAAACCTGGAGTAACGCGACAGCTACAGCTGGCCGGGTGGAACTTGGTCACGTGACCTACCACGTGACGAACCAGGTGATCAGTCACGGCGCAGCACCGCCGGCAGCTCCTCCACACCACGTGACCAACCACGTGACACCGCCACGCTGAAGGCTCGAAATGTTACCGTAATGTAGCGATCGCTACAGAAATGCGCGTGTCCAGGATGTCTTTGCACATATATATATATATATATATATATATATATATATATATATATATATATATATATATATATATATATATATATATATATATATATATATATATATATATATATATATATATATATATATATATATACATACAAGAGCGACAAACGCGTTCTTGCAGCAGTCCACCAAACTCCCGTGGGCGTCGGCAAGTGCAGGCACGTACCAATGGTGAGCTGGTTGCAGCTGCAGCCGAGCCTGTCGGCGATGTAGGAGAGCTCCTGGAGCTTGGACTGCTGCCGCGGGAAGCGGCCACCGGACTCCTCGCACATTGCCTTCTCCGGACGGTCCACCTTGTCCGTCACGGCGGAGACATATTGCTGCGCACACCGATCCGTCGCTATATCTATACCGCACTACATCCGACCACTGTACATGAGTGAGCCGGTTGATTTCACCAGACCTGATTGCGGAAGTACTTGCTGTTGGGCTAGTTGGTTCATCGTAAAGTTGAAGGGCGCAAGGGAACGAACACAGGAAGACACAAAGAGCGCCTACTACCAACTGAGTTTATTGGGGGAATTACACGCCAGTACATTATCAGAAACAGTGCGTTATCATAGCCAAGCTAACAAGAAAATATATGTACAGAAAAAGATTACATTTATGTACAAAACCCAGAGAATTGCTACTGATAACATGATAACAAGTTTGGATGACGGGATCTACACATGACCGACGACTTCGTCGGTCAAACTCAGCGGCCGGGAGCTGGATTTTTTAGATGGTCATGTGTAGATCTTGTCATTCAATCTTGTTACCATGTTCGAAAATTTTTCATGCCTTGTTATGTGAGTAGCAATTCTCTGGCTTTTGTACATAAATGTAATCTTTTTCTGTACACATATCTTCTTGTTAGCTTGGCTATGATAACGCACTGATGGTGATAATGTACTGGCGTATAATTCCGCAATAAACTCAGTTGGTAGTAGGCGCTTTTTGTGTCTCTGTGACTTCCTGTGTTAGTTCCCTTGCGCCATTCAACTTTACGATGATTACGGATTACAGTGATAGGGAAGTGAAATGGCGTGCTCGGTACATTTAGACGGCGTTGCAACACGCAAAGCACGGCAATTTTGCATAGTTTCGTTTTACTGACAGCGAATAATAGGAAACAGCAGTCAAACAGTAGTATGGACGAGAAAAATGAAATGAAAACTGCCCCGCACGCAGGGCTTAGCAGACATATGTCAGAAAGAATCAGGGAAAGAAATAAGAAGAAAAGTGCTCTGCCCGCACCGCCGTTTGGCACAACGGGCAGTAGCGAATGTCCTTCGTGCGCGTTAAAAGGGCCCTGAAGCACAATTATCGTCACCGCACTTATTTCAAATAATTGACTAACTTCGCGGCTCCTCCTTTCTTCACCATTCCTTCTGTTCCGGTGCTACAAAAATATTTAGGAGATCCGTTCGGCCGGTCACGACGTCTGTGCAAAAGAAAACAATAAAGCGTGGGAAGCGTGTGAATGTGCATTTAAAAAGCGTGTGCAGGTGCATTAAAAAAAAGTACACGTGGTTTAAATTAATCCGGAACCGTCCGGTACAGGCGCCTATATCTTAATGGTCATTATAAGCTTCATGGGGCCAAAATGCTTCGTCGGCCATAAAATTCGCCTATATATGAGTGGAGGGAAGTGTCACAAGACTGGAGCATTCCCATTGGCTGAAGGAAATTGACGTCACTTCTTGTAAAGGCATCAACATTTTTTTGGTGGTATCGAACTGCCAACACATAAGGTAATTAAGAGTCCTTGATGATGGATGGCTGTACTGATCGACGATTGTACACGCTTCCCGCGATCTACCGCAGGATATCGGGGCCAAGGAGAGAACGAGAATCCAGGACGTAAGAAAAGAACTCCCCCTTCACTGACGGGAATTTCAGGACTGCTTTACTTAATCAGGCATGGGCGCAAACGCTTGAACAGCAGCAAAGAAAAAAAATGCAGCAAAATATGAACTAAAGAAGATTGCTTGAGTACAAAGACGAAGAGACAAATAAATGGAAGCTGTGCTTGTAACAACGAAGGTCGCAACTGTCAACGGGCCAGGAAAAACCGAAGCCTTACCCTGAAGGAGCCCCGTGACAGGAGGTTAACCCCTTCGTCAAACTTGCCCGTCAGAACACCGAAGGCCTGCGGCGACCACGACATTGTGCCGATCCCTGCGAGATAATGACGTGCACTCGGAACACGCCTCTTCAGCGGCGTTGTGCACTAAATATGACACTCAAGGAATAGGATGTCGTCAAGAGACATGGCTGTAATAATTTCTTTCGACGAGAGCCACGTTGCTGGTGGCATAAAAATCTGATGCAACAACACCCTCACAGGCAGGAAATACATAATAGCTTTTTCTATTTCTTTTCTTTTGCACTTGGCCCATGCTGAAAGCACGTGTGTCATCATTATAATTCTAATTACCCGAACGGCGGGACAAATGGCCACCGATTATGTCACCATCATCATCATAATCATCATCATCATCAAGAATGACGCTTTCAACAATCCCTGAACACTCTCGGCCAAAAAAAGTGCGACGAGCGTTGTCATGCCTCGGATTAGTTCGATGGAACTTGACATTTGGGCCTGTAGCAAAAAGGAGTAGGATTCTTAAGGTGAGAGCAATGAGTCACGTGAGACGCACAAATGGGGAGCGCATACTGACCAATCTTCTGGCACAGTTCCGGTAGCTGCAGTTCCACTTTGTCCCTGTGGAACATGTGGTACTCGGTCTGTTCCGCGACGGGGGGCACCAGATGGCACTGCCTCGCCACCGTGTACGCCTCCTGGTGAGAGAAGACAACGCAGTGGACTGCGTTACAGTACTGCCACGTTTTCTACTTTTTCAATGAACAAATTTTCGGCTTGCCCGCTCATGAGGAAAGGTCAGGTCGTACCGAATCAGCGAGCAGATGCAATTAGTTTGGTGCAACAAGAGGTTACATAAACCTTTTCACGACCCTCGGAAAAAACCGTTTTACAGCGAGAGCTGTTAGGCGCCCGTCCCTGGCTTTCTCGTCGCCGTCGGCGTAACCGGTTAATGTCACAGTCAACCTGGGTCGCATAAGCCTACGGGTGGCTTTGTTTGGAACAACCGCCTGCCAGTGGAGATGTGCATCACGTGATCACTGCACCAGTCCGACATGAGGTCACTGTATCTTTTCTACCTCACAATATCCCAAAAACTAAAGCCTAAACAGCTATCGCTGAATCTCGCGTTACAGTCCTAACCGTCCTGTGAGTTTTTTTTTTTTTGGTGGGGAGGGGGGAGGGTCTATGGGGAAAGCGCGAATCCTTCCTGTTCTATTAGCACAGCCCAGCGTTCAATAAGGCGTCACCATTCGACGTCTTTTTGAAAAGGTGCATACCGATAACTCAACAGGCTGTACCTGCAACTATAGCTAAAAGAGAATCGCAGAACTATCGTAACATCCGTAATTTCGTTACAACCTGCTTTGTTAGAGAACTAAAGGTATATTAAAGCTATCAGCTAAAATTAACACAATAAAAAAGTGATTTTCCGAATAATTGCACATAGGCGGTGTGATTTCAGTATCTTTCTGGCTTCCTGGTTCTTTTTTTCTTTTTACGATTTAACCTGAGCTCGAATGAGTTGTGTCCAGGGAATTTGTCGAGGTAGATGAACAACGTGAAAAGCAGCAGTCATTACCATTATTTCTATGCCGCTCCATCGTGACGTGCCCCAGTACATGGCCATCCCTTGGTTGATGCAATAGGTAACCGCTCGGACGATTTCTGCAACATGCAGCATAAGAAGCGAGTAAATCGCAAAAAAAAAAAAAAACTGTCGGGATATATGGTGCAGAGACAGGCTGAAATTCGTGACGTCACAAATGAATGACATACATAGTTAAGCATGCAAAACAGATCAAGCGTTATATTATCATTACGTTAGGTGTGTTACAGTTACTATCTTGCAGAAAAGTTACGTGCTCAAGAATATTTTTCAGCATTAATCACTCCCCTTCCATGCATGGCGACGACGGGGAGAATAGTGACTTCCTGTGATCGAAGTGACTTCCTGTGGCACTTGCCTTCCATGGGGCACATGGAGTCGGCTTTGTTGATTAACACTACGTCTACGTAGCTCAGCTGTAGCCGCTCCAGCGACGCCTGAAGACCTGTTGACAATTAAGGCAACAAATTAATTTCTGCGATAATTTGGACAATTTCTCATTTTGCGATCAAGAAGTGCCGCCAGGTGCTCCGCAACGTTAAAATTCCAGCAACACGCTTGAGTACGCCAGCACAACAGGTCCTACCAACACCAACCACGTTAAAGTAAAACTTTCGCTTCAATAATTTAATTGGTTTTTGGGGAAAGCAAATAGCGCAGTATCTGTCTCATATATCGTTGAACACCTGAACCGCGCCATAAGGGAAGGGATAAAAGAGGCACTGAGAGGAGAAAGAAAGAAATAGGTGCCGTAGTGGAGGGCTCCGGAATAATTTCGACCACCTGGGGATCTTTAACGTGCACTGACACCGCACAGCACACGGGCGCCTTTGTGTTTTGCCTCCATAAACTTTCGCTTTAATACTTTGACGTTGACAACGGGAACGAGCGGTATGAAGAAGCAAGAGGGACGAAAGTACCGAACAGGAAAGAAGGGCCAAGGCTTACTGTACACAGAGTCCGCTTTTTCTCTCGTTATGGCATTAGCATGCCCTTCCGTAAAGCGCGCATAGCTGTGCTAGTTTGAAACTCCACTTCTTATGAAAAATGGATGCAATATCAGGTAGACAACTACAATAATAATGCATCAAAATTAAGAGTCTGAATCTGCGCATGATTATTTATTCATTCATTTTATTTCTCTTGGACTCGAGCGAAAACTTCCGAGTGCGCACTTAGACGCGCACCAAGGAGCTGCATCAAATGTCAGAGTTGTTTCCTTTCTAATAATAATAATAATAATAATAATAATAATAATAATAATAATAATAATAATAATAATAATAATAATAATAATAATAATAATTGTTTTTTTGGGGAAAGGAAATGGCGCAGTATCTGTCTCATATATCGTTGGACACCTGAACCGCGCCGTAAGGCAAGGGATAAAGGATGGAATGAAAGAAGAAAGGAAGAATGAGGTGTCGTAGTGGAGGGCTCCGGAATAATTTCGACCACCTGGGGATCTTTAACGTGCGCTGACATCTGAAGCCACCTTGTGAGTTGATTTTTGAGGAAAGGGAACTCGGCGGACACCTTCAACCACGCTGTGTGGGAAGAGACGGAGGAGGGAGTAGGGGCGTGAAAAAAGACAGGACGAAAAGAGGTACCCTAGGTGAGGGCACCGGATTAATTTCAAACGCCTGGGGGGGGGGGGGGGGGGGGGAGTCTTTAAAGCGAGCTGACATCGCACAGCACCTGGGCGCGTTATGCGTTTCGACTGCACCGAAGCTCTTTGTGTGCGTACATATAGCACATACAGTGACGCCTTGCCCAACGAGCCAGGCGAAAATAGCAGACGAAAGAGGACACAACTTTAATACCCGCTAAATTAATCGTGCGGACCAATCTTCCTGTTGTAAGCCCTGAGTAATGTATTCGGGAGCTTTCGCTTGTTGCATGCGCAGGGTCTCACCTTCGATAATGGCTTTCCTAGAGAGCCCTCGTTCGGAGTCAGACCTTGAAAAAAGAGTAAATAATAATTATTTCAATGTACACAAAACATCGTGTCGTCTGCGCCTAGATGCATGCTGAGCTGACAGAGCGGCTAATAAAATAATTTCTTGTTTGATGTAGTGATGTTAGCTTCGACTGTAAGGTCAGATCCTTTAGAATGAGAGAAAAATACACAAAAAATGAAGTGAGAGATTATCAGAGAACAATAAGAGTGAAAGAAAAGCGGACGTTTACAATTAGCAGTAGCTCGCTTGAGCACTATAAACCAGTCGAAACAAAAACTATAAAAACACGTGACCAAATTACGACACAATGGTCTGCCGTTTCATCGTAACGAGAGATTTTCCTGTAGTTTTGTAGTATTTCACCGCAGTGCTACAGTTTTATCTGCAGTTTTCAGTTTTGTGCTGTTTTTCTGTATGTAACTGTACACAAATATCTGTTGCTACTACAGGTTCGTGGCTAAAGATACAACCGAAAATCTGTTGTGAGACAGAAAATTTTCTGTTGTGTTTTTCGACTGGGTAATTTGCACACCGGGAGTTATTAGCCCCTTCCTGTTGTCACGTCATAACAGCACCTACAAATAGAGAGAATTAGCACAGCGGAGACGTATTAGCGTAGCTGCACATAAGATTGCCAAGCGCCTCCTGTGCATGCGCAATAAAAAGAGTAAAAAGAGGGTGTTTTCGACTGGCGGCCGACAGAGGCTGGTGGTGTTCAGGAAAGCCGGGCAACGCGATAAAGCGAAACCTTAGCGCAGCCGCTTTGTTGGGAGCCGGTGCTTGTTCCTCGGGCGCTGGAGCGCAAGTGTTTTCTACGTAAACTATTACCGGATTTGAAATTTCGCATCTATTGGTCTCAGAGCGCAGCTCGAGTGCTCCGGACAAGCCTGCTCACTTCTGTGCGTGCCGTCTCAGCCAATAATAATATAATAATAATAATAATAATAATAATATTAATAATAATAATAATAATAATAATAATAATAATATAATAATAATAATAATAATAATAATAATAATAATAATAATAATAATAATAACTGGTTTTTGGGGAAAGTAAATGGCGCAGTATCTGTCTCGTATATCGTTGGACACCTGAACCGCGCCGTAAGGGATGGGATAAGGGAGGGAGTGAAAGAAGAAAGGAAGAGGTGCCGTAGTGGAGGGCTCCGGAATAATTTCGACCACCTGGGGATCTTTAACGTGCACTGACATCGCACAGCACACGGGCGCCTTAGCGTTTTTCCTCCACAAAAACGCAGCCGCCGCGGTCGGGTTCGAACCCGGGAGCTCCGGATCAGTAGTCGAGCGCCCTAACCACTGAGCCACCGCGGCGGGTGCCAAGAACAACAGCAACGACACGGCAACCATAAACAACACCTGTATACTGACCTGTTTAGTTGGCGGTGGAAATAGCATGGCGCTATTCAGCGCTGCACGCAGGTAACAATGTTGTGCCATGCGCTACATAAGGAAGTGACAGGTGCACAGAACTAAGAGCGTACGACTGAGCAACTGACCAATGGCTTTCTTCTTTTTCTTTAATAGAAAAAGGCTTCCTTAGCCAGCGACGGCAGTGAATGCGACACTGCTGAGGCGATATGGAGATATTGTTTTATAAATGGTAGGTTATGAGTGCATGCCTCCAAAACACTGCAATGTGTAAACGCTATGCACGAGTGGCCCGTCGTTACTCACTTCATCGCCCAGAACAACTTCGTCGTTACAACGTAGGAGGATCGCCTGGGAAGAAGAGAGAACCAGGTAATCAAAGGGGTGCACAGTAAATATAACTTCCGCTTCAACAACTATTGTAACCAGGAAGTAAATACTCATTAGCATCCACTCAAGCGCAGCAGTATGGCTACAAAGGAAAGCTAGACAGCGGTGGTCCCGGATTCGGAACCCCGGACCAGGACGAATTTTTTATTAAACTACGAAGTATCTATAGAAGCTGTATAGCTTTCCTTTGTAGTCGTATGGCTACGCTGGAGTAGATGCGAGACTATCCTCGTAAATTAATCATAGCGAGGTTCGTCATTTACAAAGCTTCTTATTTTTTTTTTTGCTTTTAAAAAAGTTTAAACAAAGTGAAAGACAACCTTATTCGTCTCCTTTATAAACTGCTGAATATAAAACTGGCCAATTTTTTTAGCCTCTTCAGAATTTGAGCGCCTTCCTCGCACGCTGCCTCGATTCACCGTCAGGTCAGTCGGAGACTCGCAAGAGAGCGCATTGTCGGTTGCGCAGTGCAGCTCCCACCTCGCCCTGCACACGGCCGCATCAAGGTCGTCCTTTGTTAATGAATTCACCTCCCCATCCCGAAAGCAGCAGGTGCGCTCTATTCCAAGCCTCGCTCGCTCTGGCGGCGAACGACATTTCTATTCTCGCGGCGTCGGAACGACTGCGCGCCCGATCCGTCTTAGTTTGTCTCCCTCGGCCGCCTTCATTAGAGACACAGTCGGCGGCAGTCACCTCAGCGCGGGCCGGCATGTCGAAGGGGGGCGGCCTCGGCTTTGTTGTAAGGAGGCCACGCCAGGCGCGCGTTGCATAAATCAGCCGTGAAGAGCATTGCGATGCTGAGACAAAAAGGAGAGAAATTAGCCGGGACGCGGGTGTCCGCGGGCTCCTTGGGTGGCGGCGCCGAAAACGCGTATAGCGGGTTATCCGCGGCGTCGCGCGAAGCGTAATGGCTTTGTCTCTCGTAATCGGCATCTCCAGGTACTCGCGCTAGGCTTAGCGAGCTTTTCCTTTCTTTGTTATAACCTAACGGACTTAACTAACAGACTATAGGTTGACGTTGGTGTTGAGATTGTCGTTGGATAAACGGGGGATTGGCCGGACGTTTAAATCTGCCCTTATAAAAATGGTCTATAGACAGTTTATAGACTTCTTATAGACTCTATTGCCTTCCTATAGATATTTATTTTTGTCTGCTCATAGTCTGTTGACAAAAGTCTACAAATAAAAGTGTATGGCCATAAATCTATTGATTGTCTATAGACTGTCTATAGGATTTGTATTGCCTATATAGACTGCCTTCTAGGGTTCGTCTATAGACAGACTATAGACTTTATAGACAGAAGTTTATGGACAGTCTATAGACTGCCTAAAGTTGTTTTTGTAAGGGTGCCGGCAATTGGTTCCATCGTAGCGATACATTAAAGAAACATTGAGAAGTCAAACCATTACTGTTCTCAGTAAAAAATTATTCCTTGGCTTTTCGCGGGCATGTCTGAAGTTTATCCGGCAGTAAAAAACGCATTTATACCCGGGAAAAATTGGATTTTAAAAATTTTTCCCGCCACCAGCCGACTCAGACTCGCGACGCCCTTTACCGCAAAGGAAGGTTTGGTTTGGTTTATGCGGGTTTAACGTCCCAAAGCGACTCAGGCTATGAGAGACGCCGTAGTGAAGGGCTCCGCAAATTTCGACCACCTGGGGTTCTTTAACGTGCACTGACATCGCACAGCACACGGGCCTCTAGAATTTCGCCTCCATCGAAATTCGACCGCAGCGGCCGGGATCGAACCCGCGTCTTTCGGGCCAGCAGGCAAAGGAAGGGTTGCAACCGTTTTTGAAGGCAATGGCGGTGTTGCGTTGACTCTGGGATACGCGGTAAAGCGGCATCGACGCACACAGTTTACTTTCGAAATAGTCAGGTGATGGCGACATCTGCATTTTGTTTCTTGATCGTTTGTAGCTAAATAAAATCGTCATTTTCCGTGAGAGTGTGGTCCTTTTGGGATTACTCCGTATTACCCTATCAACACAGGCCAACTACAGTTCGTGTTCAGTGTCCCTTTAAACAGTAAGTCTGTGGCTTAGTTCTGTGACCTGTCAGATCTCCGCCACCTCACACACAGGCACCGACAATGATCTCCGACCTCCACTGTCACCGTCTGAGCAGACATCTGAGGCGACAGTTCTGCGAAAGCAGTTGCGTTTACCCTCGATGATGTTTTTACTTTAATGAATGCTTTTATTCTAAACCGATGATTCCCGCACGCGACTGAATTTTTCTGGAGGGTGAAGGTGAGCGAAGCTGGGTGAATGGGATTGCTGCTTTTCGAAGGTGTAAACGAGGGAGGGGAGTCTAAACACGAAGGGATTAAAAAGGGAATAAGCTGTCCTCTAGCGCACTCCCTTCTATAAAATGGAGTGGTGCGCTAGAGGGCAGTTTACTCTCATATAGGCGTATTTGTGTTTAGTGGATGGTGCTTATGAAGGACAGCTGGGTTTCTCACTGTGTCTCTGAATTCGATTTCGTCGCGGCTTTTTCCTCCCGCGGTTGCGTGTGCTTCTCGTGGGTGGTGGCTTCGTGGAGAGTGGAGGAAGGTGGTCTTTTGGTGGGTGCCACTTCTGGCGGGTAGAGTTGGGTGGATGCGGAGGTGGATCGAGTGTGCACTGTGAACATGATTACTCTTATATGAGAGCAAAAAGGCAGTGAGCTGGCTTCTAGCGCGCTCCCTTTTATAAATGGGATTCTGCTAGAGGACAGTTTACCCCCCCCCCCCCCTTACTCCTTTCTGTTCAGAGTGTGGCGGTGGTTACGTGAGTAGCATTCCAAGCAAAGGGGTGCAGTGGAGAGTTTTCTAATGAGTTGTGCTTCCAATGAGTGGCAGTTCACTCTACAAGGCTGCAGATAGATGCCGCAATCTTCGCATTGTGAAACTAGCTGGTACTGCTTTCGCGCTAAAAAGAAAAAAAAGGGGGGGGGGGGGCGGAATCAGAACCCACGCAAAAGCAACGCATATCTAACACGACGCCACTCGTATCGAGAACAATCGGCGCTCTTTTAGTGCGGCGGCGAGCGAAAGAAGCGCGCTCCCTCGCTGCATTATTGCTCTCTCAGCGCGAACACAGGGTGGGGCTTCACGAGAGCCGGCCCCGTTGCATGCAGTCGCTTCGGGGAAAACAATGGAGTCGGGTGAGAACCCCGGCCGCTTGGAGTCGGGCCAGGGAGAGAGGGGGAGGAAATCGAGGATGAGGAGAAGGCGAGGAAGGGAGGAGTGGCCACCCACCTCCAGCGTTTCTTCTTGAGCACCTTGCCAAGAACCACCTCCGCCCTGTAAACACAAACAACAGGCGGCCACTTTTACACTCTTCCCCCCTGCTCCCTCGCTCGCCCGCCACAGAGGCACGGGAGAGTTGTTCTGTTATATTAATATCTTTTATTTTTTTATTTTTCGCATCATTCTCGTCTTCGAGACGCCTCCTTCTTCGCAGGCGCGAACAACGGCATCCATTGTGCCAGACCGGGAAGCGCGGCGCGGGACAGAGAAAGGGGGGGGGGGGGGGGTAGGACAGAGACAAAGAAGGGGGGGGGGCAATTTACGGGTAAGAAGAGAGGGAGGGGGAAGCAATGCCGAGAAATTAAGGCGCTGGCGTGAGCTACATCGTTGTGCAGCTGAGCGCATGCATGCATGCGCTGCAGACGTGCGGCTGTCTCGAAGAACTTTTTTTCTTTTTTTTAGCATTAGAGACGGTCGCGTAATGCGGTGATAGACACTGTAACGACGCGAGTGCTATTTCTAAGCGTTTGGTTTTCACTCTAAAACGAAAACTGTGGAAAATAGAATATTTGCTGTGCTCGAGTTGTAGTAAATGTTTCGAGGCGCGTCACTTTCGCTTGCATCGGTAATGGACTTGTGCTATGAGCTGTGCTGCAAAGGCTTAGCTGCGCTAAGAACATCAAATATAGTAGGCTTGTGTTTGCGCATGCCAGTTTCACAGAAAAGTGGCGGATGCAGAAAAACGGATTTTACGAAGCATGCGTGACATCTTGCGGCTTCAGCATGAGGATACTACTGCGCATGTGGTAATTAATGCAACTGAGGAAGCAACTTATACCGAAAACAGAAACGTAATCTTTAAGCTTTTCAATTGTTTCATAGATCGAGCGTAGCAGTCGTAACGAATGTAGGAACACGACAAGAGAGAAGCCACATACTTCCCTGCGGCGTAGATGTCTGCCGTGTCGAAGACATTGATGCCATTTTCGAAGGCAGCCGTCACGATATCTTCGGCCACCTGCGAAGGCCCGATTGGAGCAATTCAACCGCAGCAATAACGACGGGTGGACAGATAGGCCAATTTGACATACGCTTTAAAAAGTTTGCTCTTCTTATCTTCTAAAGATTGCGCGACAAAAAAAAAAGGTTTGGTCTTCTGAAGTGCTCTGTTTTCATTTTTTATTTTTTTGATGACTACAATGAACGGGCATTTTCTATCAGTGCCTTGTGATAAAGGCGTTCGAAGTGCAAAGTGAAAAAAAAATATCCGAAATAATAATAGGATATTTTATGTTCTAGGAAGGAAAGAAGCAAGGTACCAATTTCTTCTTGTTCCGGAAGGCACAAAAACATAGAGTTGACCGAGTAGCGGCTCGTTCAATTTTCAGAAATGAATTCAGAATGTAAATGCGGAGAATAAGTTTCCGTCCGTGAACCCAAGTTTGGGACCACCTATCACGACACCGTTGTGGCCAGTGACGTCACAAAAAACGAAACAATACCCCCCCGAACAACGCACACGTCATGATAAGCAGCACAGAATGCGCTTAAAAAGTAATCCTCCGATGGGCATTTTCGTCGCTAACAGTTCAATAAAGAGAAAACCTTAGTGATAAGAACGGACAGGCGGCGAAACGACGTCCGTTTGCGATATCTCACCTCTTCTGATATTAATGAGCCGAATGTTACCCAAGTCCCTGAAAAAGAAAAAAAAAGCGCACGCTCAGTCACTCTGTAAGACAAAGTCGAGCAAGCGCATCCGTTACTATGGGGATCCCATGTATTTTATTCAAGGTGAAATATTCACAGAATTTTACTGCAACGAGTATATCACTTGAATACTGCAGGTCTATAGCATGGCCCCTGGTTGCACTTGTATAAATTAAAAATACAAACACGCTTACCTAGCCCAATATTTGATACGCGTAGTCCTGATTTTCCAAGGTTTCTGCGGCGAAAAAAAAAAAAGAGAACGGATGTAAGCGCGCCAATCAATAAATAACGAAGAGATTTTTGTGGCGTTTTGTTTTTACCGTTTTGAAACCGACTTCAGAAAATGAGTACACATGCAGAAAGCGGAATGTGGAACAAAGCGACATCAAATCCTAGCGTTTGGCTACTCAGACGAAGTTGGACAAACAGGGGGTGCATTTAAATACTTCTGTAGAAATTCAGGGTGTGCCTAGAAAAGAGAAGTGGCCGGCGGCCGCGGTCGGGTTCGAATCCTGGCGCACCGGATAAGTAGCCGAGCGCCCTAACCACTGAGCCATCACGGCGGGTTCTTATGATATTCAAATATTCAAAATTTTTGCCCAAGAATGCTGTACGTGGAGGAACCCGATGACTGGCCGCCCACCTGTAGCGGATGGCTGGCGGTGCGAACGTGGAAACCTGCCGCGTCGGTGGCTGGCTGGCCAGCACGGAGCTGCCACTGGACAACGTCCCTTCGTCCAGGCACTCCAGGCTCGCCATGGGAGCGCGGCAGCTGCGGAGAGGAACACCGTCAAAATGAGCACTTGCGTCGACTATCCTCTGTCCGATGGTCATCGTTCTCATCGCCAAGGCTGAAGCTGATGACGTGGCTAAATCTGTTAGCTTACTTATCTCCAAAATCGGACCGTTTGAATGAACACATTGAAGAGTGACACTGAAGGTTTCAACATATGAGCGAAGCTATGCCCAAAAGGGTCCGTTCTGCAGAGTACCGGTTTTTTTCGAGAGCTTTCAGTATTTGTATTAACGGCAAGCCATCTCTTTCCTGCGTAGGGTTTTATCATCGACTCCATCCCTGAATTCTTCCCTTTAGCATCGACGCCCTCACTAAATTCCTTGCCCTGTAAAGCATGCTTTTTTGCAGACATAACAACTATGTGGCAAAGCGCCGAGCAAATTAAAAGGCAAATATATTTAAGTTTAATAATAATAATAATTGGTTTTTTGGGAAAGGCAATGACGCAGTATCTGTCTCAAATATCGTTGGACACCTGAACCGCGCCGTAAGAGAAGGAATAAAGGAGGGAGTGAAAGAAGAAAGGAAGAATAGGTGCCGTAGTGGAGGGCTCCGGAATAATTTTCGACCACCTGGGGATCTTTAACGTGCGCTGACATCGCACAGCACACGGGCGCCTTAGCGTTTTGCCTCCATAAAAACGCAGCCGCTGCGGTCGGGTTCGAACCCGGGAACTCCGGATCAGTTCCCGGGTTCAAACCCGACCGCGGCGGCTGGGAAGGGATAAAGGAGGGAGTGAAAGAAGAAAGGAAGAAATGGGTGCCGTAGTGGAGGGAATGGGTGCCGTAGTGGAGGGCTCCGGAATAATTTGACCACCTGGGGATTTTTAACGTGCACTGACATCGCACAGCACTAAGTTTAAAAATGTGTTTTCATCTTCCATGAATAAACGGACTGCGTCAAAGTAAATTATCACTACTTGTTGTGCCTTAAATCACTACTCTAAGTGTAGCGAGAAGCAAACTGTCGTGCGCACTGCCAAGTGTTAGCGGCACTGGCTTTCTCGTTCACAGTGTAAGGCCATCGTAGTTAATGTACAGGCTGTGCGCTGACATCATACTTGAGACTCCAATAAATTCTACGGGAGCTGACGATGATGATGGCAGCGGGGCACACAGCGGACGATACAGTTTTATAGTGGCGTTGTCCACGATACCAGAGCGAGAGAGGAAAAATCAAACGAAGAGGGCCTCACTTGTTCTGGATGAGCGCATTGGTGAGGTTGTGCTCGCTCTTGACACTCATGCAGTCCGAGTCGAGGGCCACGTACTGCTTGCCCAGCTTGGACGTGCTCAGCGCCGAATCAGCGTGCACGTCGCCCACCAGGCTCGGAGACTCTGCGCAAGGAAAATAAAAACAACGAACAGGTCGTCCTTCTCATCGACTGGCTCCCATGCGATGCTTCACTGCATGACAAGTTCTTTCAACGCTTGCTATATTAATGTAACACTGAGGACAAATAGAAGTAGATTTGTGTCGATAACGGCAGTCTAACGTCAAGGAGATCACCCTCGCCGAAAACGAAAGTCTTATAAGCCGGAAAAGACGAGGAAACGCAATACAGGTGTCGCCATCACCGGCTGATTTCGCAAGTGAACTGCGTGCGTAGACACCGAAATTTTATGCGCGGATCTCAGAGGCTGTTATTCCGCCACTCACTTAAGAACGGCGGCAGCCACTCCTTATCGGTACGGATGTCATGAATTTGAATCGAATAGCGGGAAAATTTTTAAACTCAATCTTCTCAGCCATAAATCGGTCTTTTGCGGCCGGACAAACTTTAACGAACCCAAAAGGGGCCCTATAATTACCAAGAACAATAATTAGGTGGAGTTGTCCTTAGTGTTCCTTTTAAGGAAGGTGGGCTACTTTCTCCATGTTTATCGGTGTCTGGATTCGCTCTGACGTCACAGTATCACGGCGTGCATGCCAGTAGGCTTGCCGAAGTTCAGTTCGCGACCGTGGCAGAGAAGATGGCTTGCTCGGTGCAGTACTCGGAAGAAGAACTTCTCGAACATCACCGCGAACGCGAACGTAAGCGCCGAATACGGAAGGGCCCGGAGCTGCACGCCCGTGAAGGAGCGGAGTGATGACGTCAACGGTGGGGAGGCCCTGTTGTGCTAGCTCGCGATGCCGAGATGATGAGACAACGGCGTCATAGAGCAGGAAGTGAGCGCACGCCAAGTAGAAGCCGCCGAACGCAAGCGACAAGATAACCACGATGGTGCAACTTTGGTGTTTGAGTGTCATTTGAACGCCTATCTGTTCTGCTTTGCGTGTTCGGTCGCCGAGAAGACTCTCAAAGACGCTGCGACTTTCAGTGGAAGCTATGCGCTTAACCGCATGAATCGCTGGCAGCGTCACAGCAAGGCGAGGTTAAGCGAAGCCCGCGGCTTCTTTGATGGTAGCGCCTCCGTAAGCTTTATTTTCTTAGCGTCGCCTTCTGGCACGCAAACGCTGAGCTCCAACAACCGCATTCCGTTTTTCAAGTTGAACCGTGGTGAGGGTATAACAAGCTTGAACGGCGGCGGTTAAGCTCCTCTTCTTGCATATGCGCATTTTACGTGAGAGACCATCATCACGCTTCGTATTTTGGAGGAGTGTTCCCTTTGCGTTGTTTTTATCATCCACTTTTCTTTACGTGAAATCCCACCGTCACCTAAACTACTGGACTCACTGCTTTCGTGAATATTGAAGAAATAATAAGGATAACGGCTCCGCATCCAAAATCCGGCCTTTAAGAATGCACCTTTTCTTAAGTCCGTTAGATCAAAACCTATTAGAGAGCTTTAGAATAGGGGCACTTTATCGGTCAGGGGAAAAGGGAAATAGCGGGATCCCAGTGCGCATGCGCAGAGCAATTGCAAGAAGGACGTTATTATTCTGCACGTGCGCATTGGCGCCCTGCTTTTCTCCTATCCCCCCAACCAATATGGTCCCCATATCCTAAAACTTGGTATTAAGACAACGATAGAAGCATCATCTATGCCCTTATTAAAACTGTCTCTCATAGCCATATCGCTGTCAGAAATAATGTATTGCCTACTAGCTTCCAGTTTTGTGGGCTCTATATTCCGGCCCATTCCGATACCCTCAAAATTTTCTCAGAACATACGGGCTGTTTTTCAACATGAACCAATGTGGAGAATGAGAGTACCATATTCCACTTTCTTACTGAAAGCTTTTTTTTTGTCGACTCCCTTCTCGGGCACGGTGACCCGGATAACGGGATGTGTCATCTTCCACGATCCAGTAGCCTGTTTATATATTTTTTTCTACTGGTGCCTTAAAGTGCTCTCGAGAAGACTATAGAAATAGCGTGTAGTTGCATTCAAGCAAAGGAATACAGAGTTTGTGGCGAGCACATCAAATTTTAGGGAGTACATATAAAGCAGTGGAGCTTCCATTTTTATCGCTACATGCCTTCTCCTTCGCCCACTATGCTCACGCATCCTTCTGTTAGAGAGTTATTCTTCAACATCATATGGCTTCCTTTCCGCCCCGTCCCTTTCTTGCACCCTCCAGACCTCATTTCCACATAAATGGTGCCCGGTTTAGCCGAAAGATTGAGTTACGCACGCAGCATGAACATGTACGCTTGGTGGCGTACGAAGACAAAGCTGGACAGCTTATGCACATCCATTTGGGCTACTCTTTCGAACACAATGGCTCGTGGCAGTAGCTCAGCAGCAGTTTATAACGCGTGCATAGGGAGCACACCCCACTACAGCGGTATAGTGCGTTGGTCGCCTCTATCCTCCGTCTGTACTAAGGGGTCCGCCTAGAAACAGTTTCCTTTCCGCTTCGAACACGCGTTACTTCAAGTTGCACGCGGCTCCGCGCAAGCCACAGAGTTTTGAAGACGTATTCTTCTGCCAGTATAGTTGCATGTTCGGCTGAAGTTGCGAGCAATTATTTCTTCCCTTCACGCAAGCTGTATTTGTCCCGCATGCAATAAATGGAAATCAAACGCTAACATCGGTAATATTTGTAGAGATGCCGAAGTCGCGTCACTCAAGCAGGAGCTAAAAGGCTGCAGTGTGCCAAAAAGAAAAGATGGGACGCCTTCTCGCTTCTAGATTTGGAGAAACCTTCGAGCTCCAATTTCGACAACGCTGCGTGAAGCAAATAAGGCTGAGCCCTTACACAATATGCGCGCCCTATGCATAAGCTCGCTTTCGGAGGAGAAATCCTTCCTACGCCGCTTTCTATAGAGATATCGACTTGTGATTCCTATACGAGCCGAAATTTTTATTGACCTAGAACCGCCCCGGCGTAAAGACGAGCTTGTTCGACGGCTGGGTGATCGAATAGATTTTTTATATTACTCGTTTATCTCTCGTGGATAGTGGCGGCAGCGTTACTGAATAAGCCTTGAAAAATGCTGCGATGGTTATACAATGTGTACATGCTTTAAAATGAGTGGTATTGTGGATATTGTATGCACGCCGCGTTTAGCAACAAACTTAGTTGTACATCGCAGAAATAATTAGCATATTGAGGGAATAACGCGAGTGTCGAAACTTCGTAATTATCCTGCCCTTCAAAAATGTGTTCCTCGGCTTATTATGATAATTTAACGAGTCAGGGGGGATAAATTAGCGTCGAATGCACTTAGCCTCCGGCGAAAAGCGCTTGCTACGATAGATACTTAATTACGCTATACTGTACGTGCACATCAACTGAAATACTTGGGGGATACTAGAACACATAGAGCGGTACATATCAATATTATTTCATACACCTGGAGATACTGCAGCGTACTGCCACACACAGAGGTATTTTATATATATAACGTGAAATATACAACGTATAAAATTATCAAAGTTGTGAGCAGGAAGAAAGAAGACACGTTCTTTAGCATATCCTACTAATATAGCCGTGAATGAAGTTGGTTTCGTTCAGCGTCATACTGCCTTATCTAGCCAACTTTTGAAAAGCGAGCTCAGCAAGCACTTACAAAGGGATTAGGCTCATACTTACTCTGTAGCGCACTGAACCGTTTCAGAGAAACGTGCAATCCACGCGACTTCAACAAACGAGAAAAAAAATTAAATAAACACAGACAAATCATACGACTCTATTGCAGAGCAGCCAACCTACACTTTCGCGTAAACAATGCTTGCTGTCTAAATACTTAAACAACCTTGTTTTCACTCAGTCTCCAGGACGAAGAAATAGTCCTGGAAAATTCATGACGCCTCTTGCATCGCCGCTGTAGAGTGACCTAATGCGAATGATTCTCATGGCCATGCATCCCTAAAATACTCAATAATTCGGAGTAATCGTCTCGTCAGACGACAAGATACGGCCTTTCCTTAAGCCTTTTCTCAGTGGCTAAGCCATACACATATACTCACTTCCATCAAGCCTGCAACAACAAAAGAAATGTCGTATCAAAATGGGCTTAGGTTTAAAATCTAAACATTACACCGAACCCGCGATGACTCTAACTTCCGTATAAAATTTAGCTGTCAGGCTCGAGAACAAGTTTTATCATGCGTTTAAGGAAGAAAAAGCACTACATATAGAACGAAAGTCAACGCGATGGAGAAACGGGGAAATTCATCCCTCTGCCCCGAATCTGCCCCCGCTCGCATCTATAATACAGCGATGAGAGCGCGCGCCGGTTACTAGGCGTGGCGTTGGCGCGGGGTGGCAAGGATCAGCTCCGGTGTCCGGTAAACAAATAGGCGGCCTCCATAAATGATGGCACCCTCGCGTGGCGCCCCCTCGCGCCCGCGAAACGAGCGGCAATACAGTACGTGCTCCGGCGGGCTTCGGGCAGGCTTAGTTGTGCTGCTGGACGCGCACAGGAGAATATATATATAAAGCTTCCGAGGGGATTCACGTCCTGCTTGAAAAACGTGGGTCCGTCTGCAGGCTGCGCGGAAGTGCGTGTGTCGGCGCCAAATATTGGCTCGTGCCACACATTGCTTGCTGCGTACGAACCCAGCAAGCAACTAAAGGCAGAACGAAATCCTGTATGTTTTTCTTGGTTTTGTAGTTTGTGCAAAGCGTTATTTGGGGAGGCGACGGATAGTAGTTATATAGGACGGCAATGAGGAAGGAAATACCTGCTTAGGCCAAGCAGTGGCCTGCAGTATTCTGGAATAAATAAATAAATAAATAAATAAATAAATAAATAAATAAATAAATAAATAAATAAATAAATAAATAAATAAATAAATAAATAAATAAATAAATAAATAAATAAGAAGACGCGGTGAGAAGTTACGCTGCAGACAAATATTATGTATAAGTTTCAAAATTACATTAGTTTTTAAGTAAAAAAATATAATCAACGGCTCTCTAACTAAACTAAGTAAACGGCTATCTCCCGTTTGAGTTCGCAGCGCACAATGGCCAATCCGCCAACTCGTTAGTATGTGTCGCTCCAAAAAAGGCCAACAACAAAGACAAAAATGAGAGTAGTATTTTGTATTCGTGTACGTAAAATGTAGACTTGCGCGACAGGTGAACGGCTGGATAAGGTGTAGGGCAATAAACGAAATAAAAAATATAAGTGGTTAGGGTTTTAACGCAGTTAAACCGATTAGACGTGCGAAAGCATGTGCTCATTCTTCGCCTCTAAGCCTTTCTGGCATCTGCATGTGCACGCAACCGCGTTTCTCGGTCTTTATCTTCTCACACTTTCTCCACTCGGCGGCAGCTGGCGCGACGCCCTCCTCACATTGGCTGCAGCTGGCGTGACGCCCTCCTCTTATTGGCTACAGCTGGCGTGACGCCCTCCTCCCATTGGCTGCAGCTGAAGTGACGCCCTCCTCTCATTGGCTACCGTCTCATTGGTGTTGTCAGCATTTTGATCGGCATGTTCATTTTGGTTTTCTCTCACCAGTCTATGACCCCTACACTACACTTCTTTCCTTGCCGGCTGCTGACCCGAAAGACGCGGGTTCGATCCCGGCCGCGGCGGTCGAATTTCGATTGAGGCGAAACTCTTGAAGCCCGTGTACTGTGCGATGTCTGGGCACGTTAAAGAACCCCAGGTGGTCGAAATTTCCGGAGCCCTCCACTACGGCGTCCCTCATAGCCTGAGTTGCTTTGGGACGTCAAACCCCATAAACCATAAACCAAACTTCTTTCCTTGCACACATCTTTCTCATATGGTAAGCATTACTTCTCCTGCTAGCGTGGCTTCGCTAACATGACTGCTCCGCTAAATAATTTTTCCTCAGGTACCAGACATTGGTAAGCTTCTAGAAATTCTCTGCCACCTATTAATTGGCTTTCATACTATGCAGCGACCTTTTCCGCATTACATGTCGAGTTTAAGGAATGTCCGCTCCGTGACACGATGGCTGACTCTCATAAAGGCTAAGTGCACATCCAGAGTAGCTGTCGCTGGGCCTCTATATTCTCTCAAAGCACTGACGTCACAAACGCCAATGTTCCTGAGTGTCATCCGCAATGATTGCGGTCGTCAGCGGATCCACTAAACACGGCACACATCATGGTTCTTGCGAAGGTAATTCCTGACGCAAACACACGCTTTTTGTTCGAGGCGTGCATTTATACCGTACATCGCAGCATGTAGCATTTTGAACGATTCCCGCCGACTAAAATTTTCTTTAACAAAGCCTTGCTGACAAGTGTTTCGAAGGTTACAGGCCAAAGTGTAATAGATTATCTGACTGCGCTGTTTATTCGTGCGTCGTCGTATGTTAAAACGAGCGGGTTGCCGGCACTTTTCTCCTTAAAGGCAAACATTTTTTCCCCCGAGATAGGACATGTATGACGTACCTTTCGATAAAGAATAATAGTGTTGCCAAGAAATGTAAGCGTTCCTAAAGCAGTGTTCGCTGCACACGAATATTTTAATTTGCTACCAGCCCAAGAGCTAAGTATATACGCCTCTGTTGAAACACGTGTGAAAGGCCAATGTGAAGAACGTTGCATTCCATTTTGACACTGCACAGAGCTGCATGAGGAGTGAGGTTTAGCATATGAATGCTCACCACGCCATTAAATTCAACCGATGGTTACGAGCGACGCCCAAATTGCATCATGAAGACACTTGAGAAATTGTTGTATTGAACCTTACAGAGTGCATAAAAACAGTGACGGAGCATCAGCATCGCTTCTATGATGTTTTAGATGCTTAATTTTGGGTAAAGACCTGAGAGAATAAGTATAGGCGGCTCATGGGCGTACGCACACGTAGTTTTATGTGCCGTTATGCACAATCCTACTCAAGGCGGCGAAACTCTATCGGTTTCACTGGAAGCCAATGCATTTTGTATTCCTGACAAAAAGGCAACGAACACCAGCTTTAACAGAGAGTAACTGACAACAACTTTGTATACCGCTGTACTTAGAAAAGTGGCGTGAGTTTCCTTCCTTCCTTCCTTCCTTCCTTCCTTCCTTCCTTCCTTCCTTCCTTCCGTCCTTCCTTCCTTCCTTCCTCCCTTCCTTCCTTCTTTCCTTCCTCCTCCCTCCCTCCCTCCCTCCCTTCCTTCCTTCTTCCTTCCTTCTTTCTTTCTTTCCTTCCTCCCTCCCTCCTTCCTTCCTTCCTTCTTTCCTTCCTCCCTCCCTCCCTCCCTCCCTCCCTCCCTTCCTTCCTTCCTTTCCTTCCTTCCTTCTTTCTTTCTTCCTTCCTTCCTCTCCTTCCTCCCTCCCTCCCTCCCTCCCTTTCTTTCTTTCCTTCCTTCCTTCCCTCCCTCCCTTCCTTCTTTCCTTCCTTCCTTCCTTCCTCCCTCCCTCCTTCCCTCCTTCCTTCCTTCCTTCCTTCCTTCCTCCCTCCATCCCTCCCTTCCTTCCTTCCTCCTTCTTTCCTTCCTCCCTCCCTCCATTCCTTCCTTCCTTCCTTCCTTCTTTCTTTCTTCCTCCCCCTCACCCATCCCTCCCTACCTTCCTTCCTTCTTTCTTCCTTCCTCCCTCCCTCTTTTCCTCCATTCCTTCCTTCCTCCTTTCTTTCCTTCCCCCTCCCTCCCTCCCTCCCTTCCTTTCTTTCTTTCTTCCTCCCTCCCTCTCTTCCTTCCTTCCTTCTTTCTTTCCTTCCTTCCTCCCTCCCTCCTTCTCTCCATTCCTTCCTTCCTTTCTTTCTTTCTTCCTCCCTCCATCCCTCCCTTCCTTCCTCCTTTCTTTCTTTCCTTCCTCCCTCCCTCCCTTCCTTCCTTCCTTTCTTTCTTCCTTTTTTCCTCCCTCCCTCCCTTACTTCCTTCCTTCCTTCCTTCCTTTCTTTCTTTCTTCCTCCCTCCATCCCTCCCTCCCTTCCTTCCTTCCTTCCTCCTTTCTTTCTTTCCTTCCTTCCTTCCTTCCTTTCTTTCTTCCTCCCTCCATCCCTCCCTTCCTTCCTTCCTTCCTCCTTTCTTTCTTTCCTTCCTCCCTCCCTCCCTCCATTCCTTCCTTCATTTCTTCCTTCCTTCCTTCCTTCCTTTCTTTCTTTCTTTCTTCCTTTTTTCCTCCCTTCCTTCCTTCCTTCCTTCTGTTCTTTCTTTCTTTCTTCCTCCCCCATCCCTCCCTTCCTTCCTTCCTTCCTTCCTTCCTTCCTCCTTTCTTTCTTTCCTTCCTCCCTCCCTCCATTCCTTCCTTCCTTCCTCTCTTTCTTTCTTTCTTCCTCCCCCCTCCCCCATCCCTCCCTTCCTTCCTTCCTTCCTTCCTTCCTCCTTTCTTTCTTTCATTCCTCCCTCCCTCCCTCCATTCCTTCCTTCCTTCCTCTCTTCCTTTCTTTCTTCCTCCCCCCTCCCCATCCCTCCCTCCCTTCCTTCCTTCCTTCCTTCCTTCTTTCTTTCCTTCCTCCCTCCCTCCTTCCCTCCATTCCTTCCTTCCTTCCTCCTTTCTTTCTTTCCTTCCTCCCTCCCTCCCTCCCTCCCTTCCTTCCTTCCTTCTTTCCTTCCTTCCTTCCTCTCTCCTTCCCTCCATTCCTTCCTTCCTTCTTTCCTTCCTCCCTCCCTCCCTTCTTCCTTCCTTCCTTCCTTCCTTCCTTTCTTTCTTTCCTTCCTCCCTCCTCCCTCCTTCCTTCCTTCCTTCCTTTCCTTCCTTCCTCCCTCCCTCCCTCCATTCCTTCCTTCCTTCCTCCCTTTCTTTCCTTCTTCCTTCCCCCCTCCCTCCCTCCCTTCCTTCCTTCCTTCTTTCCTTCCTTCCTCCTTCCCTCCTTCCTTCCTTCCTTCCTTCCTTTCTTCCTTCCTCCCTCCCTCCCTTCTTTCTTCTTCCTCCCTCCCTCCCTTCCTTCCTTCCTTCCTTCTTTCTTTCCTTCCTTCCTTCCTCCCTCCCTCCTTCCTTCCTTCCTTCCTTCCTTCCTTCCTTCCTTTCTTTCTTCCTCCCTCCTCCCTCCCTTCCTTCCTTCCTTCCTTCCTTCCTTCCTTCCTTCCTTCCTTCCTTCCTTCCTTCCTTCCTTCCTTCCTTCCTTCCTCCTTCTCTTCTTCTTCCTTCCTTCCTCCCTCCCTCCCTCCATTCCTTCCTTCCTTCCTTCCTTCCTTCCTTCCTTCCTTTCTTTCCTTCCTTCTTTCTTTCTTCCCCTCTCTCTTTCTTTCTTTCTGTTTTTTCTTTCTTCTTCGATGTTCCGAGAACCCGGGCAAACAAGTGACAGCGTCATCCGAAACGAGCGCTTACACAGCAGCGTTTGAGCCAGCCGCAGACAGGAAACTCGTTTGCACAAATAAAAGGATGGAAAAGAGGTGCAGAATAAGGCGCGAGGCTGCGGGGAACCTTGGAGCTGACTGCGAAGAGTGAAGCTCCGGTTCCCGGTATAGTGTCAGGAATAAGACCCGAATGGGGTTCCTCCCACCCTGCGACCGTTGCCCAAGCCTGTTGCTGTTTCTGCTGCTCCACAGTCACACGTTTAGTAGAGCTATGCTGCGATAATGAGGAGCTTAATGCCGAGTGGGAGAGGAGGCCAAATGAAGGCGGAGAGAAAAAAAAAAGATCATGGTGTTTCTGTAGTTAAGTCAACAACGTTCCCCTGAGCTTCACATCCTAGTGTTTGTCAATGAAGTTCAGTACCGACAGTACTGCAGTTTCGTTATTCGAAGCCTGGATTCCAAGATCTCAGTTAGAAAATTCGCAAACGGGCAAACAAACACAACGCACTTGTAGTTCATAGTAGCCCTAGGAAGAAGAAGGAAACAGCAGATAAACTTAAGTGAGACAAGGGCATCACTTGGGAGCTTTTCCCGTCACGAACCTTCCTTGTGACATGAGGTTGTCTATAAGAAGAACATTAAGCAACAACAGTTCTTTGACGGATACGAGTGCTTTATGCGCGTATTCGGCCCACATAACCAACGAGTGCATTTACGAAGCCTCGTCTTCGGCCGATTTAAAAGCGAGAGTGAGTGAGGTACTCTCCCACATAGTCTAGATGAAGATCCCCGCTACAACCATGAGGAGTTTCAGTCATTGCATACTGCTTGGCTCAACCTGTTTTTTTCTTCTTTCCACGGAAAAGACAGAGTTTAACTTCCAGCCGTTGTCACTGCACAGCCTGGTGCTGGGAAATGTGCGCCTTGACGGACGTCACTGGGACTTGTATACCTTGAACCTCTTCAAAGAGTTCGGAAACTGTGTCTTCCTGTCAGTAAAACTGTGAATTCTCTGTAGACAAATACAATGTGGGAAAATGATACTTGTCTCAGTTCTAAGAAAAGAGAATTTAGCCTGGAAAGATGACTGGGTAATGTGCACTCATTTATTTGTCGCTTAGTAGCGGTAAGCCTCGAGTGTTGAGTATATGTGAGTAGATGATATCCCAGCTCAAATCAAGAGGTAAACGAACTTTCGCACGATAGAGAGTGCGCATAACAGATAAGCGATTGTACCAGAGCGCATACCAGCATAAGACAAGCGAAGCCGAGGCCGAGAGAGTCACGTGGAAAGGTGGCAGTAGACAATTGTCTTAGATAAGGTGGCCCACACTGGCGCCGAACAAAGCTGATTGCATATCAGTGAAAGAAGCCTTGGTCCCGCAACGGACTCAAATCGCCTGGCTGTGACGACGGTTATACTGTAGGCGATAACGGGCAAGGTATACACTGCCTGTGAGAGATGAAAAGAATAAAATTTGGAGGAGACACTTAAGCGCCGCTTTAAGAGTATGGCGCGATATAGCGCTAAATGGGTTAATTGCAATATATGCAGAATTCCATTCTCTATTTCACATTCATAGATCCCTGGAAGTCCTCGCACCCCTCCTGGCGCAGTGGTGGTGCGGTTAAGCGATGCGCCACTGCCCTGCGATGAGCAGGTGCTCCCAGCGGCGATCAATCATTAATTTAACTGCCACCTTGCCACGGTGGGCAGTTTGCTCACAATCCGCTGGCACGTTGCGATGACGCCGCAAGGTCACGTGACCTAGGTGGCCCACCTGCCTCCTAGGTTGCTCTCTGTTCACCACCTGCCAGAGTCATGCGCGTGATTTTTCGCCCACAACGCTGACAACGCCGAAGCAGAATTTTCTGGATAACGGGGCCTTTAACGCTATCGCGTTAAAAACTGGTTGCTTGTCAGGGCGCAGTGAGTGAGCCACTCGTGTCAGTGAGCGCATGAGTGAACCATCGAGTGAATGATTCCACGCGAATAAGTGAACCAGTGATTGAGCACTCAACTGAGTGCTTTAAGAAGTGTTAATTGCCTCAGCGAACGAATGGGTCAGGAGGCAAGCGATAAGTCGGTGATGACAGAATCAGAGGATAACCAAGTGAGCGAGCGAGTGTGTGTCGCACATGAGGGACAAATTTAGAGCGCACGTGAATGCTTGAGCTAGCGACAAATCAAGCCAAACGAACGACTGAGGAGTTGCATCGGGGACAGTGTCGCGGTTGCCTTGCTCGTCGCAGTCAAGCGAGCAGCTTTTGGCGACCGGACTGTTCAGCTTGGCAATCCGGCGTTAAATATACGCACAACGACAGTGCACCGCTATCTCCTCCCCCCCCCCCCCCCCCTCAACCCTTTGTTCTTGCACTGACTCAGCAAGGCAGTGAGCAGGGCCCAAACAAAATGCAAAGAGGCAAAGGAGAAAACACAGACAAAGCGAAGAACAAAGCAGTGGAGCAGCACCTCAGTTGGCAAACCGGTCTGGTCGGTGCCTCCGTTGTTGTCGGCGACGGTGTTGTGCCGAAGGTGACAGAGGAAACGGCGTGTCTTCTTTTGTACCATCGCTTGCGTCATCGCCGTCACCCGGAGCAAACACCTTCGGCACAGACTGTCGTAGAGAGGAGGGGGGAGTGCGAGGCAAAAAATAGGGGAGACGGAGAAAAGAGGGCGGCTTCGCATTAGACGCCACCACCGGTCGCGCGCGCTACCTTGGCGCTAAAATAAACGGCGGCAGGGCATCGGGGGGCTCCTCTGTGCCACTGTTTGGGGGGGAGACCACGAGCGGGTGTGCTCGAGGAGGGGTTGGTTGTAACGCCTGGGCTGACGCGCAACCGAGCGGTTGTGGAAGAGGCTGGCCCGGCCGACCTCGGAAGTAGCAGGGAGGAGGAGGCGGTGGGGGGAGGGGTATCATCCTCAGCATTGAGAGTGAATCACGCGTCGGCGTCACGCCAGCTGCGGTCGTGACCGTGGGTCCGCGCTTTGTTTTGCTTTGAAACAGATCGCGTGGAACGAGTTGAAAACTTTTTTTTCTTTCTCCAGTGAAGAGGAAAGAATCAGAGCTATAGGAACAGCTTGTCGCAGAGCACAGGAATCAGCACGAGAGCGCAGTGAGTGTGTTCCTTTCAGTAAGAATTATTTTCTCGGGCAAAGCACAATCAAGGACGCCCCTGCATTTGAGGGTTTAGGAATTTGGGGCATCGGAGGCCAATGAAAAGAGGAAGCACATACACACACACATGCAGAGAGGTGTTGTTGCTCCATCGACAAATGGCAAAAAGCAAGCTAATAAACGAAAAAAAGAGAGAGCGGTGCCAGTTATAAGACTAGGGTAGAGTGACTGGAGTTGAGACGTTATACGGAGATTTTTTTTTTTTACAACTTTCGATATTATAGCGAACTTCTCCGGCCTCCGCGAAGTAGCAGTCGTCGTCGTAACGCTGGATGGTCGCGACGGCGTGACCGCATCGTGCGTGTATCTCGTGCCTCGAGATAATTCAGCCGTCTCATCTGATGACGTCACAGTTAGCGCGACGTGAAGGATGACCACATGGCGCGAAAAGGCCGAAGCAGCACAGGACACTTCGCACCCACCACAAGTTCGTCCGAGGCTAGAACGACGCGAAAAAGTCGCTCGCCTCAGACGCCAAGATAACTATATTCGTGCCAATGAGTTTCTCACGCCGTAAAACACTCGTTGTGAGCCTCCCGAAGCAGAAACACAGACGTCACACACTCACGCGTGACGGGAAGTATTCAAAGAAAATGCAACAACTGAAAGCGCACAATGTGTACTAGCTAGCGCTGATCATACGCACGACCAAGGGTGCAATCGCCATTTAATTTTTAGTGCCTCTATGACGGCTCACGTTTCCACTCAGTCGAATGCTTTCTAGTAATCAATCAAGGCTATATATATATATATATATATATATATATATATATATATATATATATATATATATATATATATATATATATATATATATATATATATAGAGAGAGAGAGAGAGAGAGAGAGAGAGAGAGAGAGAGAAAGAGAGAGAGAAAGAGAGAGAGGCTGGTGATATTCTGCGTTCTCCCTTCCACTCTGCCGAAATGGGTGCCAACCGCCTGGGCGGCAGGTTGGCCACCCAGGTCACGTGACCTGGTGGCGTCATCACAACCTGCCCACCGGACTTTGAGCAAACTTCCCATCGACAGGTTTCCCGGGAACGAGCAACCTGGGCTCTCACAAGCGCCGCCGATGGCAGCACCTGCCATCGCAGGGCAATGGCGCGTATCTTAAACGCTGCACCCTGTACCACTGCGCCAGAAGTGGTGCATGAGGACCCCCAGCTATCTGTCAATGTTGAGAATGACCAATTGCACTGCAGTACAAGTCTAAAATGATGCAACTACTCACATGATATACGAACCAAGGTAAGCCAGTTCAAATCAAGCAGAACCATAGAAAGTCAAGATTAACCATGCAAAACCAGGGGTAACCATGCTAGCTTTACGGTAATTCGTGATTAGCCCCAAGCTAAACCACCCGCGATATATTTTTTTATTAGTGCAGGCACTTACAGAGAGCAAATACTGCCTTCAGAGGAAGATATGAGACTTTTTCTTGTGAATTCATTAGTCGCAATCTCATCTTGAGTGTTTGAGGCTTTCATTACTTCCCCTTACCAGTCGTGTAGCAGACCGGGACGCCAGAAACGCATTCGGTGCAGCAAATGTAAATGTAGAGAACGACGCGCATTATAATCGATGAGCACTACCGCATGACTTCTAGCCACATAGATCGACCACCTGTAGAAAGGTGTCCGCTCATGTTCTGAGATCCTGCACCGTTTTGATTCTGACACACGTGACAACGCGAAGCGTCACGTGATATGTTGACGTCTCCTGTAGTGAACCGTTAAGTTAAGCAGTTTCTGCGACAGTAGCCAGACATTGTTATCAATGCACCTTGACAAAGGAATCGCAAAGCTAGTTAGATACGCGAGCCAAGCTTCATTCCCAACAATTCTGGACAAATGCATTTTTGAACGGGAGGTAGTTTATGTGCTCTATTTTTTTTTTCATATGTTGTAAGATTTCACTGTGACAGCCAATATATACGCAGATCTCCGGTTGGCGGGCTTAAATTATTTTTTTATTCAGGTTCTTGCTATCGTCAAAAGCGTTCCCCATTGGTTTTCTATAGGGCAGTCTTAACTGCTCGATGGGAGCGATGAAAAAAATTTTAAAGAAATATTTTGTTATATTTTGGAATAATTGACCATTAACTTCCTTATTTCTTTACGAGTACTTTACAGTTTTCCGATATTCAAAATTTTCGTCCAAGAATGTTGGACATGCATCCTGGGCTTGTACGGCAAACCGCGCGAGCATCTCGCCAAGTCCTCTCAAAAGCGCCGCAGTCCTGTACTGTAATCTGCATGGTTTGAAGACGAGTTCTTCGTTATAGCGCGATTTCTATATATCTTTACTGCGTTACCCACTTCGTTTAACCAGTGAACAATCGCTATGAGCCGGAGGCTACGACTGTACGATGCGCTTGCGATGCTATAGAACAAACTACATTGAAAAACACTCAATACATTAACCGTCGGGGGCCAATAAAGAAAGGAACTTAAACAGTGCCCGAGACAATAAGGACCGTGAAAGAGCTTATTCGGCTATATACCAGGGGAAGCAAAGAGAAGTTTATCGCGGACAATTCCAAAGCAAGCGGACATGTTAGGCGGTTCACTCCGCTGCACCGAGACCGCAGTAGTCGTTGTAATGGGCAGTGAGTGGCCCAAGGTCGAGCGCGTGCTGGAAAAGGCCAGCAAAGCGAGTAGCGTCGCTTTCCGTCCAGTTGTTTCCGTGTGTCTAACGACGGCTGCGTCTTGGCTTGAGAGGTCTGCGCTGTGTTTCTGCACAACTATATCTCTTCTGCCTGCGTGCCCTTCGTTGTATTGGGGGGGGGGGGGGGGGGGGGTGTCCAAGCGAAACGCCCACCGCTGTTAACTCTCCCCCTCCGCCTTTTCCCCTTTCCTTTCCTCCATTTCCTTTCCGAACCCCCTGCGTGTTTTTATTCCAGCTCAGCTGAAGGGACCTCTTCTGAGGAACGTTTAGTTTAATTTCGCCTTTATCGTGTCATAGGTGAAGACCGCAGTGAACAAAACACATTTATAATGTGTTTATCCAGACGAGGTTTCGCAACTGCTCAACTACACGGTTCAGAACCAAACCTCGTGGCCTGGGGACTTTTGAGCGAGGCTGTACATGAGCATATAAAGCCTAGGTGAAAGTCCCGAGGCCACGGGGTTTGGTTCTGGACCGTGTGGTGGGGCAGTTACGATATCCGCGAAGCTCCCGCACGGCAGCAGCTTTGTAGCATCAGGGATTCCGTAAGTATTCATCATACATCTATAGACAGCTGACCTTGTTTGTGGCCTGGGAAGTTTTGAACAAGGATGACCCTCTATGCCACCACATGCTATGATGGCCACAGTGCACAGCGGACAGGCGACTTAAGAGTTGAATATGATTCGTAAATTGCAGTTAATTGCTGTAGTTGTTCTTGCATCATTTGCGCATAATACTGTCGCTTGATTATTTCTTTTTTCTTCGAGGAAAGAATACAAGGAGTGTATAAAATATTTATACACACGAGCAGCCCGCTTGCACATGATTTCCCGCTTCCCTTACTTTAACTGCTTTAATTTTAAATGCTTTAATTTCTACACGAACTTTAGACACAAGGAGTCTTTCGCCTAATGGTTTATGAATACTTGATTTCTCTCCTTCTGCGGATCATTTTCGGTGAGAAATTGCAAGAAATTGGGAGCAGTAGGTGTTAATTGTTGTTGAGATTGCACGGGAGCGTATCCTTCGCCCCCCCCCCCCCCCCCCCCCCCGG